>JAJSPD010000169.1:5000-37363 GCA_021307315.1 Bisporella sp. PMI_857 | reverse complement strand
TTCCCGTTATCTGCTCTGCAGCATGCTACTCCTTGGCCTGTATGCTGCTCAATTCTTGAGAAAATTCCTTTGAGGTGTGGTAGGATTTCTGTGGTTTGAAGTGTTTTCAAAAGCCTTATCCATCCGAATCGACTGGCGTCGTCGATGACTACTAAGTAGTAGTTGTATCCTCTGAACGATATTCCTTTCCGGCCACTTGTGTCAGCATGGACCTTTCGGCCTATTTGACTGATTCTGCTGTCTGTTTTGCGGTTGAACGTTTCTTTTAGCTTTCCTGCGTCGCAAGCTTCACAGGAGTAGCGGCCAGGTGGTGATATCCTTTTGCCTAGCTTCATTCCTTTGCTGGCTTTAGCAAGCCTGTCGACATCTCTGTAATTGGTGTGAGCCAAGCGTCGATGCCACAGTTCAGGTGCTGTTTCTTCGATATCTGGTTGGTGATCGACATCCGTTATTTTTGGTTTTGACGTGACAGTTAGAGCACCTGGAGTCTCTCCGACCATGTATAGTCCATTGTAAGCTGTTGTTTTGAATATCACGGTAGATCCTTTTGTGCAAATAGCTTCATTGCCTTCGAAAGTGATAGTATTCCCAGCGACAGCAAGTAGGCGTACAGACAGTAGTCTAGTCGATTTGAATGATGGAACATACCATACGTCGTCAATAAGCAAGTTATCGACCGTTACTGATCCATACCCTTCTGCGACCACGATTCGGCTATCTGCAGTCCGCAAGTTGCGTGTTTCATTCCACCTTTTCAAAGCTGTAAAATCGCTCAGGGCTCCGCTGAAGTGCCTGGATGCCCCTGAGTCTAATATCCACAGTGGCATCTCTTCAGTTGACAATAAAGCACTTGCTTGCACTAGTTGAGGGGAATAGTAAAGGTCAACACTGTCGGTTTCAGCTAAAGCTAAGTTCACTGATTCTTCCTTTTCCTCTTTTCTGCTGAACTCTCTTTGTATCCGCTTCAGCTCAGGGCAGTCCTTGATAAAGTGTCCTTGTGAATAGCATGCTCGACACTCGTTCCTGCCAGCTTTTCGAGGCTCTTTAGAGACTCGGTTAGAGCTCTCTGCTCTCGAAGCTGACCTTGATCCTCGACCTCTCCCCCTTGTGTGATCTCTCCCACTTGTGTGACCTTTTCCACGTCCTCGACCTTTGTATCCGCCTCTGTTCCGTCCTCTTGTATCCTGTACTGCTGCGGCAGAGTCAATAGACTCATTGGCGGCCAAAGCGGTTGTTGAAGTGACGATCCGAGTTCCGCTCATAGATTCCATAGATTGTAGAAACGTGATGCACTGAATCAGGTCGTATTTGTCTTTGACACAGTGAATGCGTAGGTTTTGCCACATTTGATCCTTTGGCAGCCCTTCCAGCAGTTGTTCCAGCACGTCTTGGTTTGTCAGAGGGTTTTCGGAGTTTTCTAACGAGACTTTGAACTCGTTCAGACAATCGGCGTATTGGCCCACGGTTTGCTTTGTAGGGTCAAAAATTAGCTCTCGGAAAGATCTCCGAAGTCGATACATATGTAGGGGGTTCTTAGCTCGATCAAGCGTTTTGAGCTTTTCCCACATGCCACGTAAGTCGTAATTGTTGAAGAAGGGAGTCAGCTCGTATTTGTATGTCGTTTTCACAGAGTTGTAGATGATTTTCAGTCCTTCTGTCTTTCTTTTCATAGCGTCAGCCGCTCTGGTATTCGGGTCTTCGCTCCCCGACACAAATCCCCAGGCTCCTGCAATAGCTAGAGCCGACATGCCTGTAGCTGAAAATTCAGCGTAGTTTTCGCCATTGAAAATAGCGACCCTTCCGGCTTTCGAGGTGTAGTATTCTGTTGGAACTATGATTGTTGACATCTTCAATCAGTAGGTGTGTGGTTGTACGACAGGTTCGATATTCAGGGGTAACTTGGCGCTTGTAACGCGGTAACGGTGAGGTTGTTGAATATAGCGCAAGTCCGGGCTCATAACCTGATAGAACGAGAAATACACAATGATATTCAGAAGGTATTGGGGATGCCGTTCAGGCTCTCTATTGTTGTCTATATGTGTGTGATCATACAAAATTGTAGAACTGTGCGTGTGTGAAAAGTCTTCCGCGCTAGCGTTCCCCACTTAGTCAGGGACATGTCAGCTACCTAGATTCTCAAATCCTGACATGTAGGGTCAGTCGCCAAGCCCTGGAATGCCGAGCCCCGTAGCAACAGGGGCCAAGCTCTACCGAGCTTTGCGGTGTCTGGCGCCAAGCTCGAGATAGGGCCAGGGCCATGACACCGTTTGTAGTTTTAAAATACTGCAGTTAAAATTTACAGCAGTTTAAGTTATACGCTTTTATAATAGCTGCAAATTTGTAATTGTTGTAGCTTTAAGTTTATAGCCGTTGTAGTTTCAAGTTTGTAGCTGCTGTAGCTTCAGGCTTGTAGCCGCAGGTGTCAGGATTTGAGAATCTAGGTAGCTGACATGTCCCTGACTAAGTGGGGAACGCTAGCGCGGAAGACTTTTCACACACGCACAGTTCTACAATTTTGGGGGATGATACACGTGCCCCCCCCCCTTGTAGAAATGATTTTCTGCCACCAATCATCAAATTTGTATGGGAGGCGCACCTAAAAAAAATGCTGAAGTGAAGAAAGCTTTGTATTAAAAAGGGTTTGGCCAAGTAGATACATTAAATCGAGTATTAGTAAAAGCGTGTCAATTGGCTTTGGAATTCAGCCGCGTATTGCGTTGCAGGCACCCACTCATCGGCTTGCAGCAGCCTTCCTTCGATTTGAGTGTGATTTGAGAATGAGTCGAAAGCTGGCGGTTGATAAGGTGGGATATATAGTATTTGAGGTTGATCAGGTGGTCGAATAGGGCAATTACTACGAGTATGGCCAGTTGATCGACAACCTCGACAAGTGGTTCTATCGTGGCCGTAAGGTATACACGCTGAACAGTGACGTAAAGGTAGTATTGCTTGCTCATATTGACTTAATATTCTCCCTGTTTGAGCTGTTCGCAATCTATTGTGCTGGCGCGCGTGAGCTCTTCGTTCAGCTTCTTCTGTTCGACGTTGTTGGCGGCTTATAGGATCGAGTATAGGAGGTTCGAAAATGAGAGGTTCAGCGCCAGGAGAAGGCCGGTAATAGTGATAAAAAGGATGAAAGTCAAGCGGCTGAATAGCTTCGTTGTTAGTGATTTTGACTTTGATCATATGCCAGCAAGGCACGCCGAAAGAAGAGAAGAAATTGCCAGTACAAATTGTACTGGAATCGTCTGCCAGCTCTTCGTAGCGTCGATAATAGTCATATTGCTCTTTCAGCTTATACAACCCAAATCTTGTGATCTTGCCTACTACGCCATGAAAAAATTGACTCGACAAAAGTATAGGGATCGACTGAAGCTCTCGAGCTCGTGCTTGTTCTATTCGATTTGATTCGACAATTATTGCGCTTTGCGCAGCTTCCCAAACTCGAGCTAAATCACCATTAGAGCTTCCTATCCATTTTTTGAGTGTACGATGACCTCCTTCGAGTCGAGACGTTGTACGTGCTCCTGCATGGAAAAATCGATCTATCCAAGCGTGTACAACCTTCGACTTATGAATCGTCAACCACTGGCCAATACAGTATACTAAAGCAAGGCGTTCGAGCTCGAATTCAGCTTGTTCTTGAATTTGTACTGACGTTGCTGAAAGCTCACTAGCTTGATGTGGATGACCGTCGTTCCAGTGAAAATCAGCTTTCCATTCTGCAAGTATATCTTCGAATTCCTCCTCAGTTTTAGCTTGAACAACTTTACAAAATCCTTTCAGAAACAGCTCCCAGCGATCCATAGTCTCGAATTTCGGCTTGCAATGAAGAGTAACGTTCTTAAGAATATGCCAAAAGCAAAAAACAACTTTAGTACGAATTGCTAGAAAATGACGTTCAAGAGCAGAAATTAAAGCAACTTCGCAATCGGTGGCAAGTACAGAAGGATACACTAAAGGGTTGAAAAGCTGACGAAGCTGTAAAACCGCTTTATTGTAGTTTTCTTCAGTCTCTTGATCAAGAAAGCAAATTGCAATAGTGAAGCTTTGATTCAAGCCGTCGACACCCATGATATAAAGCAAAGGCATATCAAATTTGTTGGTTTTGTACGTACAATCGAGCAATACAACTTCTGCGTTTTGATTCAAATATTCCACTGACTTTACAAGTGCAATAAACAAGAAAGTTATATGACCTTGACTATCTTGTTTGACCTCAAAAACGACTTCCTTCGCAGCTTTTTGCCTTTCTAACTCTGCAACAAAAGCTTCAGCTGGTGGCTTTCCTTTTCCTTTTTCACGGTCGATTTGCGCGTTAATGTTATAAATATCGCGAGGTATAATTCGGAGTAAAGGATTTTGTAGTTGAAAAGCAATTACAGTTCGAGCTGGTTCGATTCTAGCTTTGCGATTAGATTGTACGACCTCTAATTGAGAAGCACTCAGCTGGCGGTGAGCTGCAAAAGCGCTGGAAGCTTCAGCTGGAGAGTGATTATAAGTATTATATTTTGCATCCTCACGGTAGCAAAGATCCCATGTGCCATCCGTACGCTCGCGGACCTTGATCGAAAAAAGGCATCCGGTTTTTGCTGTATTTCGCTTTCTTTTACGATGCTGATTTTCGACTCCAGGTCTGTACTCAGCTGTTTGCGCACAGCCTCCACGCTGACAATTGAGATATCGTAGTACACGGCCTTTACGGCGATCAGCTTTTCCTACTACGAAAGCGTACAAAGCTGACTTTGCGTGAGCTTGCGCAAACGCGTAAACAGCTTCATACGAGTCGAATTCGCTTTCCGGAGGAAGTAATAAGGGTTGTACAGCGATGCTTGAAGCTTCAGCGCAGGGCAAATCTACTATGGCAGATGCAGCGGAGGCCATATTTTGATAATAAAGTGCACAATAGAAGAACGCCGGCGAGGTGGCAACAACGAGGTCAAAATGCTATCAAGCAGCAAATTTGGGTGCAGACTCCAGCAAATTTTTCTGACCGCCTTCATTTCTACAAGGGGGGGGGCACGTGTATCATCCCCCACAATTTTGTATTATTACACAGATAGATAACAATAGAGAGCCTGAAGGCATCCCCAATTCCTCCTGCTCATCATTGAGTATTTTCTCGTTCTGTCAGCAGGCCTGCAGCTAGCCCTCCAAAGTGGCGATGCCCCACTTGTTCCTACACCGGGTGTATTTTAATCACTTGCCATGGTGTAGGTGTACTGGGCGCCTTGGTGGTGCGCGGTGCTTAGTCAGCTCTAAATCGACGCCATGGCGTCGATGTATTGGAACCCCTGACACCGGAGTGTCAACGTATTGGGACCCCGCTAGCACGGAAGACTTTTCACACACACACAAATTTCTACAGATCTGTATTATTACACATATAGACAACAATAGAGAGCCTGAACGGCATCCCCAATTCCTTCTGCTTATCATTGTGTATTTCTCGTTCCATCACCACATGGCTCCCGATCCTGGTATGGTCACGGGACTAGCTTGCTAGGTCTGTGACTGTCAGAAATAGGGTTTATTGGGCAAGAGGAATCAGTTAGAGGATCGGTGATGGTATCACGGTGATGGAAATACAGGTTTGTATGAGCGTTACAGATGATGATATTATCTACAGTTCTGCGCCGTAAATGAGGGGAAGATGTTTCTAGCTCCTTGGCCTACTTACGTAAGCCGATTCCTGACAGGTTTAAAGTGGCTATATATATAGAGAATCACCATAAAACAAAATAGTAAGTTTGAGTATATTTTAAACAGGTAAATGTTGCATAGAGGATCCGAATAATAATACAGGGTCAAGAGAGAACTAGAAAGGAAGGAGCAAGGGCTACTATTGCAAGACTAAAGCTAGCTCTTCCAGGGCTGCCTTATACTGTCGGGCCCACTCTTTGACCATGTTAGGTTGTCTGATGCGCTTGTTGTACGTGAGGCTGGCCTCAAGGCGACCGTCTTTCACAGTAGCTGATACATTGAAGATCCAATGCAAGGAAGCGCTTTCTTCTGGTGTCCTGGCCACCGAAGGAATGTTTCGAGCGCGAAATAAAGCATCCGGCCGCTCTAGCTGCTGGTAGACCCCTTGGTAGTTGAACAAGATCTCCATCGGCCAATGAGCAGCGAAGGCCTTCCTCCCTGCGTCGGTGAGAAAAGCAGTCGAGAAGTAAGGCCAGCCATTGTCTACCAAGCTTCGCCGGGCATCTTTAGCGGCACAGACAGCTCCAATCACTCCTTCGTCAAGCTGGCTAGGTTTTACGAGAACTGGATACATTGTTGTAAACCAGCCTACTGTTCGCGACAGGTCAATCGATGCATCCCAGGGCTCTCTTCCATGGCCTTCGCTGAAGACAGCCGGAGTCGGACGGTCTGGGAATGTCTGCGAGAATGAGTACGTCAGCGCAGCAAGGAAAAGCTCGAGCGGTGTAGTGCGCAGCGCCGTATTGCAGGAGCCAAGCAGGCTTTGGCTTGATTCCTGGCTGAGCACGAAGCTTTCTCGAACTACGTCGTTGATCCGAAGGAGCTTGTCGGTGAGGCCCCAGTAGCCTAAGTCGGCTGGCAGAACTTTTGAGGCAAGGACTGTAGAAGGCGTAAAGTGATTCTGGATATGCTCTGCCTGCGCTAGGCTCCATGCTTTGAAAGACACTTGTTCTGGGGCTGGTGCCGTCCCATGCACAAGTAGTTCTTCTATCTCCAGCAGAATGATGCGCCAAGAAACCAGGTCAATAACGAGGTGGTGGGCTGCAAAGAAAACCGACTGTTCATCTCCTACAGACACTAGGGCCGCTGCAAGTATCGGCCCACGCTGGAAATTGATCATTTCCCGTGTGCTGGTCACAACAGCCCCAACCGCTTTTTGATCAGCCACTCTGGTCTCAGCACCTCGAAAGAGCCAGCCACATCGTCTGTCACCTGCTGTTGCCAGACACCCTGCGCGTCGCAATGGAAGCGCGTGCGCAGGGCCGAATGAGCAAAACAACGGCTTCAAGTGCCAAACGAAGCTGGACTATAGAGACCTGTCGAGACAGCATCAAAAAGAAGCTCTGCTGGTTGCTGTTGTCGCCTGTAGGTGCAAATTGGAAGTGTAATCGCTGGATGGCGACAATTCGTACGGCCCATTCAGGTCGTCCACAGCCAAGACTCCGCGGCTGCTCTGGTCAAGTCGACTTGGCTCTGGTCTGCTAGCTCTGACAGTTTACGGTACTGCAGCATATCTCGCGCGCTGATCTTGATTCCAGCTCCCGGCACCGTGCTACAACGGCCATAGCTGAAATCGAGTCGCCTCCGAGTGTGACAAAAGAGCTGTTGAGGCCAATATTATCTGCAGGAACATTAAGCACACTGCTCCAGACGTCTCGCAGACGGCGCTGCAGTTCGTTGAGCGGCTGGCTGCTCGCTTCTCCGTCTAGTGTTTCTTGGACCAACCGACGCGTGTCCTCGTTCATTTGCTCAACCCACCGCATCACCTGCTTACGATCCAGCTTGCCTGAGGATAGTGTAGGCATCGCCGTGACGGAAATGTAGATACTGGGCTCCATGTACGACGGCAGAAGCTGTGAGGCTTGTTCACGGATCTGCTGCAAGTTCTGGGCAGCGGCGGTGCTGCAGCCAACGTGGAAGCTTATCCCTTCTACCGTCTGACACACGTCGTTCGGAAGCACCTCTTCCAAACGCACTACTACTGCGATCTGCTGCTTGTACGGGCCATCCCGCGGGACAAGCGCGAGTGCGTGCTTTACTTCTCGGAGCGCTGTCAAGTGATGCTCGATCTCTCCCAGCTCGAGTCGCTGGCCGCGAACCTTGACCTGTGTATCTTTGCGCCCAACAAAGTGAATCGTGCCATCGGCATTGTACCGCACAAGGTCACCTGTCTTGTAAAATCGTCGCGGCTGACTTGGGGAGTGAGCGAGTGCCCACCGAGGGCTTGGCACAAAAGCTGCTGCGGTCTTCTCCTCGTCTTGGAGGTAGCCGCGCGCTAGAATCGGGCCTTCTAATACCAGTTCTCCTACAGCACCGATGGGCATTAAGCGGTCGTGGTCATTTGCATTGACAATCCACGTGTGGCAGCTCTCGATGGCCCGGCCGATGTTCCGTGCGTTCGTCTGATCCGTCACGTGATCGTTGACGGTGCTGGTTACACAGCACTCGCTTGGCCCGTATACGTTGATCAAATGCACCTGGCTTGCCCAGTCGTGGACCTGGGCCGGTGTCATGGGCTCGCCCCCAAGAACTGCAACCGTTAGCAAAGACATGGTGCTTGAAGCCAGCGTCGCTGCAAACGATGGGACTAAGTGTGCCCAATTAACTCGATTTGTGTCGACAAAAGAGAAAAGATCCTCCAGACGCTCCGTCTCAGATGGTACACAAAGACATGCTCCAGCCATTAGACTAGTCAGGTGGTCTTCCATGCTAGTGTCGAAAGCATACGCCGAAAACTGAAGGACGCGAGAGCCACTGTTGATGCGGATTCGGTCCTTGTGAGCCGCCGCCCCTGAGCAGTACGAGCGGTGCTCAATAGCCACTGCTTTCGGAACTCCGGTCGAGCCCGAAGTGAAAATTGCGTAAACAAGGTTGTTGGGCCGCACATCAACCTCCAAGTTGCCTGACACGGGTGGCAGCTTTTCTATGCTGGCTGCCGACACCTGTACGACCGACACGCCCAGCTCCTTTAGAATGTCTGCTTGATCTCGAGAGCTCAGAACTACGCTTGCGTTGCATTGGCGAATCATCGATGCGATACGCTGGAGTGGCTGGGAGGGATCGAGAGGAACAAAGGCACCACCAGCCTTTAGCACCGCGAGTAGTGCTACTGTGTACCACGCAGACTTTTCAAAGCAGAAGGGCACCAACGTGTCCGGCCGGACTCCCATGCTGACGAGGAGACGGGCGAGTCGCTCGGCACGCTCGTCTAACTCGGCGTATGTCATCTCGCCATCCCACGCACATACAGCCAAGGCACTTGGCTGTGAGCGCACTTGCTTCTCAATGAGGTGGTGGACACACTGCTCGACCGTGAGCAAAGGAGTATTATTCCAGGCCAGTATCTGGGCCTCGTCTTTGCTGCTCACGTCGAGAAAGTAGCTTGACGAGATAGACTCGTCCGGCCGCTGCACCATCCTTGCAAGCAGCGACGAGAGTGTGCTAGCAATGTTGTTCGCGTGCTGCTCATCGAAGCGGGAGGCGGCGTACTTCAGACGTATTACAATGTCTTCTGGGCTAGAGGAAATGGACAAGGAGACGTCAAACTAGGGCTGTGTAAGCAAAGACCAAACAATGCTGTGCAGCTTGCGTTCTTCCACCTACCTCTGTCTTACAACAATCACCGGTGGGCTTGAATGAAACTTCATCTTTGCTCCCCTTATCCTTTTGCTCTATATGCCTGTTGATGGTCGTATTGAACAATCGAGCTCCTGACAGTCTGAGCGTGTGCTGAATGCTTCCCAAAGACGTCGTTTGGTTCGCTTTGTTACGGTAGGACTGTTTTCGAAGTTCGCTGATCAAATCAGCTACTGAGTAAGAGCGGTTAAGCTGTGCCCGACACGTCAGCATATTGATCAGAGGTCCAGCTATATCTTCCACCCCATCAATTGGCAGGTCTCGCCCCGACGTTAAGTAACCAAAGCACACGTCATCCATTCCAGTGTAGCTGCGGAGAACGAGCGCCCAGGCGGCTTGCATCACATTGAACAACGTGACCCCAAGCTTCCGGCAGAAGGCGCGCAGATCTGAACTCTGCACGTCTGGGACGAGCACCGAGTGCTCGGTGTCCAGTTTGGCTGCTGTTGTGTTGGCCATGGATGGGAAGTAGCACGGCTCTACGCCAGACAACAGCTCGCGCCAGTAGTGAAGGTTTGCTTCGTTGTCCTGTTTCTGCAGGAATGCGATGTATCTGCTGTAGCGCGGCGCCTCAGCCTGTGGGAGTGTGCCTGCGTAGGCCCGGGCCCAGTCACGCAAGACGATATAATACGATACTCCATCCAGAATAGTATGGTTGATGTCTAGGCGGCAGAGAACCTTTGTGTCATCACCCGTGAAGATGGTCAACCGGTGAGGCGGACGCTTGCCGGCGAAAAACAGATCATCTGGGATATTGGAAAGCGATCTTAGGTCGTGTTGCATGCCAGTATCCTCAATTTCGACGATAGCCGCCTCTGCTTTCCTTAGGACGACTTGGTCAAAGAGGCGATCAGACCCAACACTCTCAACAAACACAGTCCGCAGGATAGAGTGGCGGTCTACGACCTGCTGCCATGCTTGGCGCAGCTGCCTGATATTAACGCAGCCACCGTTGTATATGTGCTCGACCATTGTCAAGTGTACAGACTTGTACAGATTGCCCCCTCCTTCAATTTGAGCGAACTGTAGGCCCTCCTGTATGGGAGAACACCGATATATTTCGTCACTTTTATGGCTCGAAACATGATCGCTGGTCCCCCTCCCTTTAACTTGCAGCTCTCTATGGTCAAAGGACTGTGTGCCTGTAGAGAGGAAGCTCCCTTTTATTCTTCTGTCCCCAGACCCATTCTCATCATGTCGTTTCATGGTAGTTCCACCAGCCTCAGGATTTCTTTTTTGAGGATGTGGGTAGCTTCTATCGAATTCTCAATACCCGTTACCGCAATAGTTTTCATCTCGACTGAGTTCAGTTAATCGTCGGTGTTCATATCATAGGTTGTTGTTTTCCTCTCAGCTGTGTTTTGGTCTGATTTCTTAGTCACGCACTACACACCATGACTAAGGCCCCCCCCTGTCATCTCAATAACATATGTCAAGCCATTCGCAACTTGGACGGCCTGAGAAACACGACAGGTGCGAGTTAGGTAATTTTTGGAATCAGCCCACGTTAAGTTTGGCCATAACGTAAGTGGCAAGTGAGTCGCGCTACTAACTTTCTGTACCTTTTCAGCCTACAATTTAACAATACATCAACATACTATTGACATAGTATCGCTATTCTATATTAATTGTATTTTACAGTTTTCTTCATACACGTTCATGTTATGTGCAGTCTCTCTACACCTCTTGCAGCGCGCTAGAGTCTGGCGGCTGGTGCCCGATTGCTATCCACTATGACGCTGTTCACGTCGGGGTTTGCTGGTCTACTTCTTCTGGAGCAGATATATCCTCTCCAGCTCCTTTTATAACGACTCAGTGATTCTATGAATGCTTCTCTCTACGCTGCTTATACTTTGTTGCAGCCTTGTTAGCTCTCAAAAGGCCGGTTATCAATCGCGCATTAGCTCGGTTGAGATCATCAGTATGGGAAGTAGTAATACGAGTTACTTTGTGGGGTCTTTTTTAGACTACTGCAGCAATACGGGATATATGTGAGGCCTCTTACAGGAGTAATACGGCAGTAGTACTGACAGTAGTCTTAGCGCAATCACGTAGCTTGTATGTATATCTCCAAACTGTTAGAATACAGTGAGCTGTTTTGACCTCCTTGGCATATTAAGCGCATGTTGAGTCACAAGCTGGATGACTCCATTGACTACTCTGTTGCCTACAGCTGCCTATTGCTTGTAGATGCATATAAGCATTAGTAGTTACAGTCTTAGAACAGTAACTCTTCCACTTTCAATCTGTTTGAATGATTGGTGATCTGACCCGTGACCTGCTTAAATAACATAAACGCTCTAATGCGTATATTTGTCGACTTTTGGAGCTACTGCTTTTCAGGCTGGGTAGACTCGCTTGATTTTGAGGATGATGAGGAGGTATGAAGGCGTAAAGGAGGCTGAGGAGGGAATGCAAATCCTGTAGCCCGAGAGGCTACGATATCTGATTCAATATCAGATGCGGCAGTCGATGAAGGGGACAGCGACGAGGTAATTTTTATTGAGAATATGATATGTAGATGATACGTTAATGTAAAAATATTAAATTATAACTTAGCCCATCAATTAGACAAAAAAAAACGAGTAGTGACTTATATAAATGATCGGCACATAGGCAGCATTCAACAACACGTGGTTTTGCCTGCACACTGCCAGTTCGTGGTACTGTTGCCTGCCGGCTGCCTATGATGTGACCACTATCATACGACTCAATTCTAGGCAATTACGCCTAAGTTCTAACAATTCTAGCAATTATTGATACTATTTATAGTTATTGCGCTGGGAATAATCTCAATTAAAACTTTGCACATGGACTATTATCTCACGTGAATGAGGCTCTGTTACTGGTCGTAATTACGGGTTGTACTGCCAGTAACAGGCCGATTACTGCAGTAATTACGGAATGAGAGTTCACTCTAAGGCCGTATTACTACAGTAGTACTAGCGTCAAAGTTACTACCAGTAACTCTACTTTACTGGCTACTATTACCCACACTGGAGATCATTTACCTCAGCCCCCTCTTAAGTTGGTTAATTGTCTCAATAGTTGATGCTGATGAGGAACTCTTGTCGCGTTGAACTCCATCACAGATGAGCGTTGTTTGAGCCTCAAGCTCACGTACGTTTGGAGTTCTAACCTTCAAGAGGGGCTCTGCTAGAGTAGGTGGTGTAGATTTACGCAGCTGTACATCAAGCTTTAACAGAACTACGTCTGGCTGAGGAGGAACAAAGTCTACGCTTCGAAAGGCTGAGCAAACTCTGACTGCTGTGAATAGGCGATCAAAGGCTGCTGTAACAGTCAGCCGAAGGTTTTTCAGCTGTAGTACTTTCAGGGCTGCAAGCGGCACGCTCCGCCCATGGCCAGCCACGGGCTTACAGCTACAGCAGCCACAGGCTTCCAGCTACAGCAGCTCCAGCAGCCACAGGCTCACAGCTCCAGCAGCTCCAGCAGCCACAGGCTCACAGCTACAACAGCTACAACAGCCACAGGCTCACAGCTACAGCACAGTGAAAGATATAAGGAACAGCTAGAGCTTTCTGAACAAAGCAAGCTTGAGTTTTTCTTTCCATGTTAGACTTACAAGCATACTTCTAATATCAATTCATCACTATTGCAATTACATCGCTAGCCACTATCCTTATCTGTTATATTGCAAATCCCTCCTGCTGCCCTCTATTTGTTACAGCTGCCTTGAAGGCTGGCATGAAATCAAAATTTGGTGATATGATTGATGTGATCGCGGATCAGGCTCTCAATCTCCCAGCTGTACGCGCGCTTCAACAGCGAAAAGCAGCCAACATTAAGATGCTGGAGCAGATGAGATGAGTGAGGTGGCACGCAGGGAGTATAGATGTTGTCCTCTCTGCAGAGCTCCCGAGGTCTTGAAATCCAAGAGAGGGGTGGCTCTCATGGCCATAAAAAGAAGCAGCCGCCGCGCCCCAAACTACCTTGCCTTCTGTATGCTTGATGAAGTGCTGCAACCACTCGTTGGTTGTCTAGCTGTCGTCGCTGGCTGCGGTAGTCCCGTCTCGTGGGATATCATCTTCCCTATACCTGGCAGACAAGTGATGCTAGCCAGCATAGATGAGGGGTGGGACTGTCCAGCCAGCAGTGTTGACTCTTTGGACCATCGTCACCCACTCACAATTCCCTGGCTGAACAGCTTTTGGCCGGCCACTTCTCTTTAATCCTGTTACTACAGGTTGAGTCGTGATATTGCCCATCATAAAGCCAGTCTCCTCAAAGTTATAGACGTCCTCGTCACAGATGATGTACTTAGCCCTTTGTCTGCTCGAGTACGATTGAAACGGCCGTCATTAGCGCCTTGGCAAAAGCATTAGCTAATACTATCACGATCCCAATACAAGCGCCAGTGATAGCTATTTGTAAGGCATCAAATATGAAGATTCTAAACTAAAGAGAAAAGGTGTAACTACTACTGGAACTGCCATTATATAACCATGACCAGTTCCAGGGTCCTAGCTAGGCGAACTAATGAGCGTTCGCGGTTGTGGCGACATCTGTCAGTGAATACCGAAATGGTCAGTCCGACATGCACGTGATCTCTAGGACCGTGACACCTGCCATGGTCTGGTCGGTGCCAACGCGTTGCAAAGCCTCTGTACGATTGACGAAGTTACAGGCCACTTTCGCCCAATCTGACCTCACTGCGCGCAACCAGCAGCTCATAGCCACATCATGTCCAGCGAAAAGAGCAGGCGCAAATCCACGTTTCTCTAGGTCCAACACTTGTCTGACAATCACCTTCTCCTTTAACTAGGCAAGCTTAATTGAGTTAAGCGAATGAGTCTGCTAAGGAATACCATGATGCCACCCGGAGACAGAAAAAGGCGTACTGGGAGGATTTCCTCGCGGATGACACAAATATATGCCAAGCGGCCAGTAGTGTCACGTGCCAGGATGTCACGTGCTAAAGTGGCAAGGAGCGGCTCGGTAAGAGCCATGATGCTGGGCATGTATGGGCACGTGGGGAACCGCCAGGGGTACGGAGGGTATAAGTAGGGGACTCGGGACGTAGTAGAGAGGGTAGAGATTAGTCTTGTATCAGAATTGCAGCTGACTTGTGCCACACTACTCCAGCACCTTACAAGTATTTGGACCCCAGTGGGAGCTCAGCACTCAACAAAATACCGACGTTGACGAAGAGAGACGGATCCAGCACAAGAGACAAAATTGAACAATCGGAAGAACTATTGTCTACTTTCTTTGCTCTACTGCCAGTGAGGATAGGAGATGAAGGGCCGCGGCCACAACGAACCCAGTATTGATGCCTCAACAACGGAAGAGGTAGTGTTGGTACAAGTGAATAGCACACCCCGCGACGCACACGGACCACATGAGCATATACTCCTGTACGTAGCAATAGACTTAGAAGAATGAATCAAAAACAAGTCAACCACCTACAACGAGCATACTAGCACTGTGCTGAGATCGCGGTGCTACGTGCCCCGTGGGTAACCGACTTGAGCAATTGCAAGTTATCAAAACCAAGAAGTATCACTCAAGAGAGTGATACAAACAGGTAGAAAGGGAAATCATTACGGCGAAGTCATGGAAGGCGCCAGGAGATGATGGAATACTAGCCGTAGTTTGGAAGCAGGTGCGGCCGGTAGTGAAGGACAAGGTATTGCTCCTCTTCCAGACGTCGTTAGATAGAGGAGAACTCCCCACACAATGGAGAAATGCCAAGATTATACCACTGAAGAAGCCAGACAAAGGCGATTACACGGTCACAAAGTCATGAAGGTTGATCTCGCTGCTCTCTACACTTGGAAGGGTATTAGAGGCAGTAATTGCTGAGAGAATATCGCACGTTGTGGAGACTTTCGGGCTACTCCCCACGAACAATTTCGGGGCCAGAAAGAAGCGCCCTGCTGAACAAGCACTCTTGCTTTTGCAGGAACACATCTACAACGCGTGGAGATCAAAAAGATCCTTAGCTTGATTAGCTTCGACGTAAATGGCGCATACAATTGGGTGTATAAGGAGAGACTGCTGCAGAGACTCACGGCAAGAGGCATCCCGCCGACCTTAGTACGGTGGATTGATAGCTTTTGCTCAGAACATACAGCAACCATACTAGTGAATGGCCACACTTCTCAACAACAACCATTACCACAAGCAGGTTTGCCGCAAGGTTCACCACTCTCATCAATACTGTTCCTCTTCTTTAATGGTGACCTAGTCCAACACAAATTGACTGCGAATGGGGTATCAATGGCATTTGTAGACGACTACAGTGCGTGGGTCACAGGGCCATCAGCAGAAGCGAATCGAGAAGGGATTCCAGCACAATCGACCGAGCGATGGACTGAGAGAAACGAAGCGGAGCCACATTTGAGGGAGAAAAGGCGATACTAATACACTTCACTAGGCGCGTGGACCAAACCAACACTACACCATTCACGATTAAAGGGGAAACCGTTACACCAAGCAACACAGCCAGGATCTTGGGTATAGTTACGGATACGGAGCTCCGCTATAGGCAGCACATTACAAAAGCAGCAACCAGAGGTCTCCGTGCTGCCATGCATTAAGACGGCTACAGATGGTGTCCCCCTCTACCGCGAGACAATTGTTTGGGGGCAACGGTAGCGCCAGTGGTGGACTACGCCTCCAACGTTTGGATACATGCATGTGGATGGAAAACAATTCCCTCCATAAATAGGGTCCAAAGTATTGGCGCACAAGCAATCATAGGAACCTTTCGTACAGTAGCGACAGCCATTGCGGAAGCCGAAGCTAGTATACACACAGTACAGAAACGGCACGCTGAAAGGGCAACTAAGCTATGAGTGAGCCTCCGTAAGTCGCCTGAGACAAACCCGCTCTCGAGGCTAGGCCCAGAGTGTTACAGAGATTCACTTCCCCGCTGCAAAAGATAGCCTGCGCGCACCAACAGACACCAACAGATCGGATGGAGGTCATCAAACCCTACGTGATAGCTCCGTGGGAGGACCGATTGCCCGTGACCATCGAGCCGGACAGAGAGAAAGCAATAGTGTTGAACAGGCTAGGTCTAAGGATCATGCCTAGTCTATTGTAGGTACCGGTAGGCATCGGTAGGCACCGGTAGGCAACAGTAGGCAACGGTAGGCAACAGTGTGATGACATGTGAGTATCGTACCTCTATAAGTAGAGGGATTATCTCCTGTAGTTTAGGTTCTACAACCTTCAGCAATTGATACTCGTTTGCCCTATACTCTCTGAAGGCCACGTGACTTTCTCCTTCTATTTGAACAAATAGAGGTCGCCAGTCCGACTCCAGGTATCCGGATCGTGACGGGTTCGTCTGTGAGGAAAGGCATGGTTGGGATGGGCGGAACTATTGACGACACCTCCGGCAATGCACCCAATGAGGAACCTGTCGCATACTCAATCACAATAGGAACGAGAACTCAACACAACCCATACGCGGCCGAGTTGGCAGCGATAGCAATGGAGGTGAGATGCCTGCCGCCAGATCTCCTAGGGAGGCAGAACTATATTCACCAGCAACCAGGGTGCGCTACTTGCTCTGAGTAAGCCTAAACACCAGTCTGGCCAGAGCAGTATTGGGTAAGTCTACGATGCGGTCCGCAACCTAAGGAAAGGAGGCAACCACGTTAGCATGTATGGTTCCGACACAGGAGGAGTTCACACTGGGCAAGAACGCCAAGGGAGCAGCCCGGCAAGCCACCAAGCAAAGGCACTCACCGCAAGAACTACAGCGGGCTAAGGCTACGACAATAAACGTCGAAGCAAGGCAGTGGGGAAATAAGGTATTCCCAAAAGGGATAGGTAAATACTCGAGGGAGATGGACATAGCGCTGCCAGGCAAACACACTCGTACCCTTCACAACACTCTCAAGCGGAAAGAAGCGAGCATATTGGCACAACTCCGAACAGGAATGGCACGCCTCAACGGATACCTTCACCGGATTGGAGCAGCGGAATCGGACCAATGCGAATGCGGCCAAGCAAGGGAAACGGTCAAGCACTTTCTTTTTCGATGCACGAGATGAGAGGCATACCGAACACAAATGCTGGCGGAGACAAACACAAGAAGAGACAGCCTCTCCTTCTACTTGGGGGAGGGGGGACAGCCACCGATCCAGGGACATACCAAATATGGACGCAGTTCGAGCAATGATCAAATTTGCTATAGCCACAAAACTACTAGACGTAGAGGTAGAGCGGGCAACTAACACCCCACAACAGTAAATATCAGTTCTTTTCCCTTAACCCCGACTAACCCCCAACACCCTCGTGTCTCCAGCAGGTCCCGCTTCAGTCATCGAACATAGGACATTGAACACTTGGAGGAATGAACTTCGGGTTTGCTTTGTACTAACTACATACGAGACCTCATCGAATAATACAGGCATTGGATTTGGAAAACTTTGAGAGAAGCAGCTCTGTATGGGCTTCAGGAGACAATGTAAACATCGAAGGAAGTGTAGGATGTAATATATAGACTAGGGCCGTCTAGGCCTAGCCAGGCGAATGAAAAAAAAAATTTGAAAAAATTAAATTGATGTTGTTCGCCACGCAGCATTGAAGACAGTAGATCTCATGTATGCTTCCTTCGTCCACCCAATCCATAAGAATCATCCCAAGCGTCGTCGAGACCGATACAATGGACGACACCAGGAGTGATTGTCGCATATTTGGTAGGCTCCCGACTGTGTGCTCCGGATATCACCCCTTTACAATGCTCCACATGCTCTGGGCTGGCAACATTGTAGTATACTCCAATGCTCCTCTCGCCTCTTGCCAAACGCTCTGCAGCGCTGACACCGAGCCTCCAAAGATGGAGACAGTGCGCACGATGATATTCCCAGGCGGTGTGAAACTTGTTACTGTATCTATCCTCGCCGTTCACAACAGCCGCTGTCATGACATCCTCTAGACTTGCCTTTCGAGTCATCTCTTCATCCCAATAGATAGGAAAGGCTATGCTTCTGCCGGACAAAGATAACGAGTCGCTCATGTTGTTTTGCGACAGCTCAGCTACCGCGGGGTCATAACAAGCGGCTGGAAGCCAACCACTACCCACAAAGATGTTCTATTAGTATCCAAGTTGTCAAAGCGTTTTTGAAATCACCCTTATTAACCTTGCCGAGTGTGCTCCTAGAGTGAGGACTTAACTCACGTAATATAAACATCGAAGACACAGCCCATGGCGAGCGCCTCGCTAGACGTTGATCCACATAAAAGTGGAAGACTAGAGAATGGGGTTGGTGGCGAGGATAATTCGAAGCGAGTAACTCTCTGGGTCATGTATAAGGCAATAATAATAATGATGATCAATGAATAGTATAAATGGACGGAGGTGAGGATAGGGTGAAGTTTTCCTTGATGTAAGCGCTTCTTCGAGCTGAGGATTGGCACACTGCCATCCTCATGAGACCAGGACGTTCGGTAAGGAGTACTGGGACTGTTCAAGGGTTTATTCTCCTCTTCCATTTTTGCGTCTTTCTGAATTGCCATTATCGTTTCGAACGCAGAATAAGCTATGAAGGAAGCAATACTGGAATGGAACAGACTTCACAGGTCAGCACATATATGCATCGAAATAGAAGATACCAGTGAACAAGTTAGTATCGTCGTATTTAGTAATATCGAGTCTCGAGACATATAAGATCGACTTTTTGATACCACGCTAGTATTAGTATGAGATTCTTATAAAGCGCTAGTATTAGTACGGAAATTGAATCTTATATCATATTGGGAATGATACTAACTCGCACACTGGAATAGACTGTAGGAATTTGTAGGAGTCTGTAGTTTATTAGTCTTTACCTTTTCTCTACTCATGTAAACTCGTTTTTTCACACAAGAGACTCAATACTGTACTGTACTATTACTAGTGTTATTAGTGTTATTAGTCACGTTAGCCACATGCGAGCGACGCACTTCAATAAACCTCTGGGTCTTTGCACGTATTACTCAACGCCACAACAACCTGCTGCAATCCTCTGCCTCTTTTGATGAGTCTCCGCCATTCTAGTTCCGCTTCCTTTTGCGTTGGTTTGTGTAACAGATAGAGGGCAACAGGAGGGATTGCAATATAACAGGTGAGAACATTTGACGAGCGCTATAGTTGCAATAGTGATGTATGATATTAGAAGTATGCTTGTAAGTCTAAGGAGAAAAACTCAAGCTTGCCCTTCTCCAGAGGGCTCTAGCTGTTCCTTATATCCCCTAACGATGCTTAACAGTGCTGTATCCTTTTTAGAAGTCGGCACTTCTGTAAAGGAGCCTGTAGCCGACCTAAACCGACCTGTGCTGCTGTAAACAATTTCTAACCGACTTTAGTGTGAACTATCCTTAAACCGATTGTGGCCTACTGTAAAACCATTCTTAACCGATCCTGGCTGTCACAGCTGTAAACCTTCCTTAAACCGATTGTGACCTGCTGTAAACCATCCCTAACCGATTGTGGCTGTTACAGTTTGCGCTCAGAAGCAGCCCTTTTTGACGTTCCAAGCCGAGTTACTCAGGCTGCCACAACGTCTGTGAATGCAGTATCATCACAGTGCCTATTCTAAGCTATTTAAGTATCTCAATAATGAGAGAAGGCGAGAAACCCTGGTGTTCTATTAAATCCGATCGCGAATCAACGTTGATTGAGCTTCTACTTCAGTGGGGTTGCTTGGTGTTTTGGGGTTCCATTGGGTGGTCCCTGGTGTTGGCGTACAAGGCTTCACTTCAAGCTTCGGTAACACCACCGATGGGTCATTTGCTCTGACGCTTGATTGGATATATTGCTTTGAAAACGTCAGCTCAAAGTCCTTTGCAAACGGAGCGATGAAGGCCATTTTGTGGGTACGATTATTATGGCTCACGTTTCGAGTAGACCGACACGCGCTTTCGTCCTCTCGAGCCATATAGACAGTGTCTCTGTCGCTCCATTGTACGCTGCGCCTCATAGCTATTAACTACTTCGCGCTACCTTGCCACATCTCTGCCCACAGCAAGGCCGACCGTGCCTAGCAGGAGCTGCTACTATAAAACCCAAGCCTGCAGCTCTATAGCAACGTGTCCGCTCCCACTAACCAAAACGTGTGCTTTGTTTTCCTCTGTGTGTTCCAAACCTAGCATCTCCGATGGCTCGTCATGCCCCAGTTCCTCTTCAGCTGCCGGCCCTTCTGCCTTGTCTGTTGTAGAATCGTGTGGTCAAAAAGGGGGCTGGTATTGTTTTCGTGTGATCCCGTAGATTCGTCCTTGGGCCTGTCGCTACAGCGGTCTTCTTTCGTGGTCGAAATCGCGTCCAACCATTACCCTCTGAGTACGCAGCACTTTCCAACAAGATCTCCAACTTTCTCCCAGTCTCTTCTACCCGCGCAGTGTGTACACCACCTCAGATTCCCTTTCTTTATCGAATGCTTTGACCTTTTCCACACATTGAGTCTTCCTAGAGCGTTTGCCGCGCTTCCGCGGGGCTCCGATAAAAAGGCGAAAACTCTGTCTACGCCCTAGAGGTGTCCTGTCTGCCCGGTACAGTCATTGCTGCTCAGGCCATTCACAGCGTAGAATTAATAACGAGCTTGCTTGTAAGGCAAGGGACCGAACAGTCGGATGGTTTTCGTACCCATTTCGCTGGCAGAATCCTCTGTTCTGAAAAGGCCACGTCAGCCACTCCCTCGCGACGCCTTCGGCGACAACGAGAAAGTATCGACAGCGACCTTAATCAGCTCCAGCTGGTGACCTTTTTTTTTACCTCAGGTATCTTCCTCTCTGAGGGCTCTACAGGGTTGAGTAGGATCGAGGTCCTACTGTTTCAGGTGCTGGTCACATGATTATAACTGCATACAAATAGCTATTGTTGGTTATCTCATAAATCAGACTGTTGGTATGGTCCTGAGTCAATGGGGGAGTGAATGGGGGAGTGAACAAAGGGGTGTGAATGGGAGGGTGAATGGAGGAGTGAACAAAGGACTCAGTCACATGACCACCTGTAGTAGTAGTAGTTTTATTACGCCCGGCTAAGCCTAGAGGGCACTAGTCTATGTTATATAGTGTACATTTCCTTCGGTTTCCAATGCCTCCTTCAGCCCATACAAAATTGCCTCTGCCAATATTTTCCACTTTCAGTAGTACATAGTCAACGAGATATCGTGCATAATTAGTAACAGGTTAATTTGAAGTTAATTCCTCCAAGTGTTCAATGTCCTATCGTCGGCGATTGAAGCGAAGCCTGCTGGGGACACGAGAGTGATATAGGGTTAGTCAGGTTAGTTAAGATAAGGAATAAAATGAAGTGTGCTGTTGCCGCGAGTTAGCTGCCTGTTCTAGTTCTGACCACCTGTAGCATATAAGAGAACGCATTGTAGCAGTAGTAGCAATCATGAGGAGTACGAATTAGGAAAAGCGGCTTCTTGGCTCGAGAACTTCTCTTCCGAGGAATCACCCTCCGAGCTCTCTTATTGGCTCAGGAGTTTGCGGCCCATATGTGGGGCATATTACCTCGCTGAGGGTCTGATTTAGTAGTAGTATTTTATTACGCCCGGCAATATGCCTAAAAGGGCCTAGATCGATTATATACAATTCAAGTTCTTCTATAGTTGGCTTGGTCTCGCAAGGCCCGTACAATACATCTACATCCAAAGTAGTGCTTTTCCACATGTGGTCCATCGTCGTCTACGGGTTCTCGTGTAAAATGATTAGTAGCAAGTAGCTTGGAGGCGATTCTCAAAGTGTTCAGCGTCCTATCCTCAGCAGCTGAAGCAGAACCTGCTGCGAGCACGAGAGTGCTTTGGGGGTTAGTGAGGTAAAGGAGGGTGAAGGGGAGGTTTGCGATTCAATGGGGTCAAATCACAACTATTTCTCGGGCCGGGTGCCGTGAAGCACTCGACAATTCTTGCTAAATGATTCATGCGGTCCTTTGCATAACGCACACTTTGCTATCGTTTGCGAGCATTCCTTGTGGATGTGGCCCTCCTTGGCGCACTTTGCACATACCTGCGTCTTGGTGCAAGCATATGCCTTATGACCGACTTCTTGACAGTTGTAACATTGCGTTGGGCCCGCTCGATGTTCATAGACCCTGGTGTATGCGGATTCCCCAGCAACGTGGAAGTACTGCTCTCGCAGTAGTCGTGCTGCTTCACTGCCTTTAGTGACGTAGACTACCATTGACCCATACGCTTTCCCCTGATCTTTTCTGCTGAGCCATGCGATCTTGGCTATGTTGACTTCATTCTCCTTTCCCAGGACCTCGGCGGCCCCAGGTAAAATGTTTCCCTCTTGATCGAGAATGGCCGTTCGGTTTGCGTTGTCCACCTTCACTGGGTAGAGCTGGTCTCGTAACACCCGAGCATTAGGTGGGGCCGTTTTCCGAGCTGCTTCCTTGACCCTGTGAAGCTCAGCTTCGTCTCTACATGCTACCTTGACGCGTTCGGCATTTCTGGAATCCTTGATTACTGCCGCGCAGCGCCAATTCGCATGTCCATCTGTGGTGCGGATCTCTTCCTCGATTGCTTTTCTGATTGATCCTGGGTGCACCTTGCTCTTGTCTTCCTCTCCCATCCTGGACGTATCGATGGTGCAGTACAGCGTATCTGTCATTGCTGATGGTATCGTGCCCATCGAGGTAAGGGTCTGGACATTGCTTGGTTGACTGCTCGGTGGCGTACGGGCAACATCTGCATACGACAGATTGAGTGCCGACGAATTTTGGATGTTGGACCACTGGGTCTGGATCAATTCAGCCACTTCTGCCTTCAGTGTTTCGATCTGCTTCGTGAACAATTCGGAGAGAGTCTCGATCTGGTTGGCGTGTGCCCGTTTCTGCTCCGCCATTGCCTCCATCTGTTCTTGCTTCTGTTCCTCTATGGCGCTCAGTAGTGAGGTAATCAACTCGGTCAGTGCCTTGCTCTGCCCATTGGCCGTTGTGCTCGTCTTTCCGATCACTGATCGATTTGTAGTTGTAGTGGCTGCTGCCAATCGTTCTGCAACCTTCGCTGCAGATGTTCGGGTTCTCGTGGGCGCTGCTTGGTCCTTGGGTTGAGGCGTGATTGCGGTTCGAGTCGGTCGTGGTGCGCCGGGGGCCGTTGCTACGTGAATTGTCTTCTCTGGTCCGCTGTCATTGCTTTCGTCTTCATCCGCAAGGAGCATGACCCTTTCTTGTTCCAATGCTTTCGTTGTTTTGGCACGTTCACGACGCGACTGACGCGTCGGCCCTGGGTCTCCTTCAACCATATCCGCACCACCCTAACCTTCCTCCTTGATGTAACTTCGAATGCTGAATGTCGAGCTGGTTCTATTCGCTGCATTAATATCCGTAATTGTAGCTATCGGGTAGGCTTGTGCTACGTTCTAATGATGACCGGGGTCTGATTTATGAGATAACTGTTGGAATGCATGTAAATAGTTTCACGTGATCCACCGGATCACCGGAATTGTGAGACCTCGTTCTCACCCCAACTCGCGATACCGTAGCTTAGAACAATGAACAACGAAGACTTATCCACCAGCCTCAACGAGCATACTAGCACTGCGCAGAGATCGCGGTGCTACGTGCCCTCAGGTTAAAGAATAAGTAATTACTGCAGCCCGGGTGTTCCCACAGCTACTAACAGTATACAGGATGGATGTCGCTGGGGTTAGTGAGCGCACGTGTGTAGCTTTTGCGAACCCAGCACCTGGGCGAGGCGCACATGGAAGTTCTTGAATAGAAGCGATGGAACCTGCTTTTTTGGAAGGGGGTTGGTGTGATAGATCGAACTCACGACCCTGTACTAGCCACACATTAACACTTACGCAGTGTCTCAACTGTAGGGTAGCAATCAATCTCACACCACATCGAGCGACCCGTGCCTATACAGTAGCAGCAAGCTGTAGCAACGATATAGGTGTGTTTGTGCGAAAATTGATTCATGCCCCTTGATTCCCCTGTTTGTCTCCCTTTTCTACATTGCGCAACGACAGGTTACCGTTGTCTAGATATTCTACTAATTTATTGAACCTCACCCCTCTTGCACTGAGATACTGCCCTGGCGGAACACTTTTAAGCATGATCTACTCCTATTCCACTTGCCTATTAAGTTAACAAAGCAGTAGCATAATTAGTACTAGCCTTGATTGTCTTGATAACATAGAAGCACTTATTTGGATTAAATCTTACGTGCCTTTTGAATTCAAAGACTACGAAGCTAATTCGAAAACGGGCTTATAAAACAACATCCGAGCCGGAAATAAGTAGTACGCGCAAAGGAATTTGTCACGACACGCGCTGTGGATCTACAGATACAGAGGGCAACGGTGGTATCATACGAGAATATCAAGCTGAGGAAGGAAAAGGGGCTCGGGGAAGAGCAGGCTCTATATACACATGGAGCCCTAGCGGCTTGGCTACACAGGGCACGTGCTCGCCAAGAGCGGGACGTGACAGAATTGGAGAAAGAAAAAACTGAAACTCAAGCTGCAAAGAACAAGCTAATTATTCAGGACAACCTTAGAAAGAACAAAACAGCTCTAACTCATACTTACTTCGACTCACGCATCAGTGTATTATACCAAGTGGATCCAAACAAGTACCCACCAATCTGCATTCATATGCAATTTCACAAAATAGGTTGGTTCAACAAGAGGACACATAAGCAGCCAATAACAGCAGTAGGCTAAACTCATTTCGAGATGTTGCAACCAAATAACAATGCCGGACAAAGTCTGCCATCTCCACGGAGTGCGTGCCCAGAGTCTGTCCGTGATCCGACTCCACCGACTTACCATAGGTAATTATGGCCCGTCCGAACAAGGAAGCAGTCAATCATGTTGAACAGGCTAGGTCTAAGGATCATGCCTAGTCTATTGTAGGCAACGGTAGGCAATAGTAGGTATCAGTGTGATGACATGTGAGTATCGTACCTCTATAAGTAAAGGGATTATCTCCTGTAGTTTAGGTTCTATAACCTTCAGCAATTGATACTTGCTTGCCCTATACTCTCTGAAGGCCACGTGACTACTTCCCTCTATTTGAACAAATCAGTCACTACCGCAGGTTGTTGGCATCAATCAACCACCGTCTGGTTCAGCTGGGCCATGCGATATAAAGCCACCTTGTATATATTACACTTTTACCGGCTATTTGGTCGATCACTCCATCAATCACTCGTGCTTCACAGCCGTTCAACATATGCTGGCTCACTCGTATGATCTAGTCAATGAGATCATAGGCTCAGCCAAAGAAACAACCTATTTCTATAGTTGTGCTGAGATAACGTTGTTCGCCGCGCAGCATCTAAAAGCATTACCTCTCATGTATGCTTTCGCCGCCCTCCCCATGCATAAGAATCATTCCAAGCATCGTCGAGGCCAACGCAACGGCTGACACCAGGAGTGAATGTCGCCGTTTTAGCATGTTCTTGATCGCCTCCTCCAACTATCACCCTGATACAGTGCTCCACGTGCTCTGGGCTGGCGGCCTTGTAGTAGACTCCGACGTTCCTCTCACCTTTTGCCAAACGCTCTGCAGCACTAACACCAAGCCTCCAAACGTGGAGACAGTGTGCACGATGATTTTCCCAGGCCGTGTAAAGCCTGATAGTAGATCCGTTTTCGCCGTTCACCAAAGCCCCTCCCCTGAAATCTTCCAGGCTTGCTTTTCGAGTCATCTCTTCATCCCAATAGATAGGAAAGGCTGTGCTTCCGCCAGCCAAGGATAGGGAGTCGCTCGTGTTGTTTTGCGACAGCTTAGCTACCGCGGGGTCATAACAAGCGGCTGGAAGCCAACCACTACCCACAAAGATGCTCCATTAGTATCCAGGTTTTCAAAGCGTTCTCGAAAAGTCCCCTATCAGCCCTGTCGAATGTGCTTCTAGAGCAGGGACTTAACTCACATCACATAACTATCAAAGACACAGCCCATGGCGAGCGCCTCGCTAGGCGTTGATCCACATAAAAGTGGAAGATTTGAGGTTGGCATCGGTGGCGAGGATAAACGGACACGGTTTTGAGAAATTCTCTGGGTCATGTACAAAGTGAAAAAAAATATAATGATTGATAAATAGTAAAGATGGACAGATGTGAGAATTGAGCGAAGTCTTCCTTGACATAAGCGCGCCTTCGAGCGGGGGACTGGTACACCGCTATCCTTATTACTGGGACTAGTCGGGGGTTTGTCCTCCTCTCCTATCCGAGAATATTCCATGGCTGTTCTTACTGTCTTCAAAACAGGGAGCGCTCAAAGGAGACGGGCAAATGGTGAATGAAATACGGATCATAAGAAAGGAAATGTTCAATTTATACATATGAATATGGAAGAACTCATAAGGGCTGTAAGCTTCTGTATGCTATTTTATGCTTACTTTCTTGTATTACTCTCCCTTACTACCTCTTACTTGCGCTTGATATAACTGTTAGAAGGATTACGTGTCTCTCCTTTTGCGTTGACCTGAGTAATCTTATTACATAAGCTCGGTGTTATTTAAGCGGGTCACGGGTCAGATCACCAATCATTCAAACAGATTGAAAGTGGAAGAGTTACTGTTCTAAGACTGTAACTACTAATGCTTATATGCATCTACAAGCAATAGGCAGCTGTAGGCAACAGAGTAGTCAATGGAGTCATCCAGCTTGTGACTCAACATGCGCTTAATATGCCAAGGAGGTCAAAACAGCTCACTGTATTCTAACAGTTTGGAGATATTGTAACAGCCAGCCGAAGGCTTTTCAGCTGTAGTACTTTCGGGACTGCAAGCGGCACGCTCCGCCCATGGCCCGCCACAGGCTCACAGCTACAGCACAGTTAAAGATATAAGGAACATCTAGAGCTCTCTGAACAACGCAAGCTTGAGTTTTTTCTCCGGTTGGACTTACAAGCATACTTCTGATATCAATTCATCACTATTGCAACTACAGCGCTCGTCACGTGTTCTCACCTGTTATATTGCAATCCCTCCTGCTGCCCTCTATTTGTTACAGATATACATATAAGCCACGTGATTACGCAATGACTACTGTCAGTACTACTGCCGTATTACTCCTGTAAGAGGCCTCACATATATCCCGTATTGCTGCAGTAGTCTAAAAAAGACCCCGTAAAGTAACTCGTATTACTACTTCCCACTGCGCCTAATACTACAAGGCACGCTTTTACTATCCTCCGAGCAACGCTAAGGCAACGACGCGACGGAAGTCTCTCCACGCGATACCAAGGCAAACAACACGGACTTGGACAAACTAGAAGAGGAGGCGACAATTGCATGTACTTTTGAACTGGGTGTAACAGCGTCAGGCGCTAAAACGGCTACGGTACGAAAAATGGCCAGCGATCTACACGGCGCGCATATAAAGAGCCTGTTGGCAAGAACTGGATAGACATGTTCAGGACGCCTATAGAGAAGATCAGGCATTGATTTAGCCTTTCATACGATCGCTAGCGAGACCTGAATGAAGATCCACGCATTATACAGCTCTAGTTTGAGCTGGTGAGGGCCACGACGGCAAAGTGCGGTATTGCTGAAGAAGACCCGCACACAGCTTTGATGACACAGGCTGTATGATAGGTGTATTTGAAGGCCAGATAGTCTCTACGGGCACTGAGTAGAGAAGTAACCCAAACAGGATACAACCGGGTAGCCGGGACCGCGTTACAACCATCCAGGGCATCTGCGCTGCTGGGTGAACTACCCCACTCTTCGTCAGCTTTGGCGGCAAGGTCCTTATATAAAACTGGTACCCAGGATTGCCACGGGATTGGGTCATCAAAACCAGCGCGATGGCTAAACATCAAACTAGGTGGCTGTTGCGTGGTTGAAGCACTTTGATGCGCATACAAAAGCGCGTATTGTGGACGCATACCATCTTCATTCATGAGGGCCACAAGAGTCATGCGTTCCACAAACATAAGTTCCATGAAAACTGAGCAGAACATAAGGTTCTTGTTCTCTGCATGCCTGCACACTTATCGCATTTGTTGCAGCTGCTTGATGTGGGCTGCTTTTCGCTTCCGAAGCGGGTATCATACTGAGATTGGCAGCTGGGCATGGTACTCTACCCGCCAGGTCAAAAAGAGAATCCTCTCTGCCGACTTTGAAGATCGCCAGAGTGTGTGCTATTGAGGCTTGGTGTGGATCTTCGTACGCTCAACCCCGAGAGTCTACCCCATAGAAATCTCGAGCACTGAGCAGCCTCCTTGAAATAGAGGCTCAAATCAACGCTGCTTCGTGAGTGCAAACGACAAAACGGAGAATCTTCCACATCTCCCCCTTCTGTGGGCAGTTGGTCAGCTTGCCAATGGCGCTACTGTTCTAGGTTATAAATCAGATTTACAGATCAAGGAAACGGCGGGAATTCGCATAGCAATACTTACCAAGGTAATAAAGCAGCGCAGCCGCAAGAGAAAGTATGCTTGGACAGATGAGAGTCTGGCAGTAGGTTAGAGTTCTGATTTGATAGCTGAAAAGGAGGGTGGTGGTGGTGATGATGAGGATGCTAGGTGCACGCAGAGAGGACTGCGGAGGTTGCGGCAAGACTAGTCACAATACGCGCATCTGCACTGCAGAAACTGTAGGTCCAGATGCTGTCAATGCTTTGGGAGAGTATCGTAGTGCTCCGTAATTGCAGCAGATTGAGGTGGTATATAGATGACAGGCATATAATAGCGCGGCATTGGTAAAGTAGTCCACTCGGGTAGTGGCTCGCTCGGTGCTACAGCGGTAGGGTAAGGTCGGATCACCATCTAATTTAAGCTGAACTGGTCTGACTAACATTATCTTAATACAGTCATGCACGCAAGTCTATAGTAGTAATTCCAAATAAGTATGTAAAATATGTGCATGTTCTATGTGATTAATAAAGTGATCAAATGTTTATCAGTGAAGTGTGCATGCCAATAAGGTAAAGCTCCTAACGAATGTGGCTTATATACAGATCAGCTCAAAACTTGTGTTAGTACCCATTTATATGTATTTATGATCATGTGACTAGCACCTGAAATGTGGGACCTCGATCCTACTTAACCCCTTAGAACAAGAGCGTACAACAATGAAGAATCAACCAACAATCAAGACTTATCCACCAACCTCAACGAGCATTGCGCATGAAACACATGCGTGCGTGCCCTCAGGTTAAAGTATAAGTAATTACTCCGACCCGGGTGTTCCCACAACTTGATTAGGTTGTGTCAGGTTCCGAACTAGTATATGTAGTATGATAAGCATTCTGACAGGAGACGTCGGATATTGTACTTTTTTGGCCCGCTTAGTGCTGTGGTAAAGCTTATCAACCCTGGCGTCTGACGGGTTGCAGCTAATACTGCTCCCCTGGGCTTAGATTATGTTTGTACTCAATAGCAAGGACATATCGTTATCTAGAAACTCTTATCAAATTCCACGCATCTATCTTAGTGTCACAGACTAGGTTCACTCATGAGCTTAGTATGCGTGGGTCGCGTGCGCAGAGATATCGTGATGATATTGTTGTCTAGAGAACAGGAGAACTCAGAAGGAAACGTTCGCCCTAAATAGGAGTTCCGAGCCTGCTATCCTAATTTCAGAGGTTCCTTGGCGAGCGGGTCAAGCAAGCTTGGCAAGCTTGGCAAGCCACAGCTCAAAGCATGTGCTTTTTTGTGACACTTAGTAAGGCCGATTGAATAAGTAAGGGTACTTGTCGTATTTACACATAATACACTAAAGGAGTATTATCAAGTCTTACGGGAATCAGAGATAAAAGTCGTTTTTCAGATCGAGTTCTGGCTGCTATCCTTCGCAAATACTCCCCCCTCATTATAAGGTTTATCCAGCTTCTCCGACTTCCTCCTCACCAGCCGTTCCTCTTCCACGAGCTTCTCCTCGTCCGAAAATGTAAGTTCTTCAGCAGCGAATCCTTTATAGTCTTGTAGAATCTGTTTCAGTGTGAGCACTAGAACCGTGATATTTGGTGATATCGAGTCTCGAGTCATATGAGATCGACTTTTTGATACTATACTAGTATTAGTATGGATATTTGATCTCATATTATATTGGCAATATACTAAGTATCTTGCCAAGACTAGTAAGCCAGGTTAAAAACAAGTGGAAATAAAGCGTTTTTTTTTTCTAATGAGTTATACCCTTGTCGTATTACTAATTAGGAGGAATAGCTTTGTTTAACGTTAGTACTATAGTATACTACGGTATAGTGTAATATAATATAAGATTGCAAATTTTGCTGTGATACGCATAGCTATTTAAAATCTCTTATCTCGTGGGGTATAGTATTCAAATTTAGGGGTCAATATATCGTGATAATACTAGTGCTCACACTGATCTGTTTACTTACACGATATACAACAAATCAGTCAAACCAGGCCCTCTGTGTCCGACAAGAGATTTGGCCTATACCAAGCCTAAGCATTCATTCTCAATAGGCGGAAAATTCAGGAAGAAAGTGAACATTTCAAGGGTACGAAGTTTTCATTGTGGATCGCGAATCATGGCCAGTAGAATTCTACGTTTTGGAAAACCGGCTTTAGCCCTGATCAAGTGGATATACAGCAACAAGCTACAGAGAAACTGGTCAAATACATTTACTTGGGGTCGAAAGACGCATATCTATTCGCAAATTGAGACAAGTCCAGAATACAGAGCTGGGTGGTTCAGTCGGCTCACTTTCCAATGGATATATCCATTGATCAGAACTGGGAATCAGCGTCTTCTCAAAAAGCAGGATTTCTGGACCCTGGATTCTAGAAGACGTGTTAATGCTATGTTGATAAGATTCAACGGATTTTTCAAGACTCAGAAAGAATCGACAGAAAAGTGGCAGCTTTTGGTGGCACTGTTCAAGACTTTCAGAACCGAGATGATCATTAGTGGGGTTTTACAGCTTACAGCTACAATCACCCGGTATCTTGTGCCTTTCACTCTGCGATACCTTATTACTTTCATCAAAGAAGAATATGCCACTCAGCCTACTGGTCAGAGTTCCTCACAATTTACAGGTGGAATTGTCGTTCTTATTGGAATTGCTACTTTGCTGATTATACAAGCATTTGCGATGCATCATGCTGCACATATCGATATAACAGTTGGCACCGAAGTTAGGGCTATGATCATAGCACTGACGTTTAATAAAGCTATGGTGCTGTCAGAAAGATCAAAAGCATGCGATCAAGATATCATAAACGCAGTACCTTCATACGTCAAGCCAGAAGGAATGACCCAACAGACTTGGCTTAAGAGAAAATTGAGCAGGCTGGAAAAAACCAAAATAGGGAAGGAATCAATAATGCCCTCTAAACAAGAGCCCGACGAGAATGGCCAAGGTTGGGACAACGGGAAGATGGTTAACCTGATAGCCTTGGATGCAAACCGGTTAAGCCAGGCATGTAGCTCTCTTCACACAGTCTGGGCAGCGCCAGTTGGATTTTTACTCACATCAGCCCTGCTCTTTGTCAATCTGTCGTACAGCGCTCTTCCGGCTCTAGGGTTCATTACCATATCCATCTTTCCGTTTTTCCATTTGGCATCTGGGATAATTTTACGTGAAACAATTGTTATTGGAAAGCTCAAGGACCAACGAACAAGTTTAACCCAGGAAGTTCTACATGCAGTTCGATTTCTTAAGCATTATGGATGGAACGATTATTTTCTTCGCTCTATACAAGAATCCAGGAACGACGAGATTCGCCATTTACGGCACCTGCTGACAGTTCGCAACGCCATGTTTGCTGTTGGGGTTTCCATAATAATATTCGCGTCTATATTGTCATTCATCACCTACTCATTGTCAAGCGAAGTAATGGACCCGGCCCTGTTATTCTCTTCACTAGCTCTCATCAACTCATTGCGACTCCCAATCAATCTCCTACCAACAGCAGTTAGCCATTTGACAGGGGCATATGCTTCTATGATGCGTATCCAAGATTTTATCTACGCTGAAGAAGTAGAAGAGAGCGCTAGCATAGACTATGACGCTGAGGATGCTATAGTTTTGCATAATGCAGGATTCACCTGGGAACATCGTTCTCGAAATAGAAAAGACCCCTCAACTGGGACAGCTTGTTATGAGTACCGAGGCAATACATCATGCAA
>JAJSPD010000168.1:0-37370 GCA_021307315.1 Bisporella sp. PMI_857 | reverse complement strand
GTTTAGCTATTTCTTTCTTTTGTACCGACAATCCGCGGAAAAGCTGAAAGCGGTAAAAAAGTATTTGCTAAAACACTAAGCAAAAGTTTATAGTTTACAGCAAAAGCTTTTTCGCGTTTTTTGTTTTATTTGTTAAAAAGCTTAACAGTAGTCTGCGTTTTTGTATCGACTACCGAAAGCTTAATGCTTTAACTCCGAAACGACTTTTACTTTATTTTAAGAATTGACGAATTGTTAAGCCGAGTATTAAAAGCTAAAATATTTATAAAGCTCGACATTCGTTAACTTTTTACAGAATCCGAATAAACTTAAGTCTAAAAAATACACAACGTTCAAAACCGCTACGGATTTACAAGTGCAAAGTGCTATTTTTTGCTTTATAATAGACTTGCTACGTATTAGCGTATATAAACGACGTTCTAATAGAATATTTAAATGACTTTTGCATAGTATACTTCGATAATATTTTTATTTATTCCGAAAACTTTACTATTTATTGAACACGTTAAAAAAGTATTACAAAAACTTCGAAATGCCGGACTTTAAGCCGACATCGTTAAATGCGAGTTTTACGTTACGAAAACTAAGTATTTAAATACATTTTAACGACTGAAAAACTAAAATAAATTTTAATAAAACTAAGCGTTGGAAAACTGAGCTCGACTTACTACCGTTACAAATGTAAAGTTTTTTTTAAGATTTTGCGGATTTTACCGACAGTTTATTCGCAATTTCGGCTTAATAGCTAAACTACTAACAACGATTACACGCTTTACAAACCGTTTGTATAGTTTAAAAAGTGTAATTAAGTATTCGAAATTTGCGAAAAAGCTTGCTGGCCGTTAAGCTTTTTACTATTTCGACCTCGAATTTTTACGAAACTAAAAACGGATTTTTTAAACAAGTTATGCCGTATTATTTTTCAAAAACACTTTTAAAGCTAATAGTACTTGTCGGCTTTTATTCGCACGTTTGTCAAGTATAAAGTAAACTAGAAATCCACGACAAAAAGCTATACGCTATTGTAGAAGCATTCCGCAAATAGCGACCCGAGTTTATGTCGGTTTAAAGCTAAATTAACGTTTACTCGAGATTACAAGTTATTAGAATACTTTATAACGACTAAAGTGTTTACAGCTAAACAAGTACGCTAAATAAAGTTTTTTTTGACTTTAACTTTAAGATTATATATACGTTAAGCAAAAACAACTTTAAAGCTAATATTTTCAGCCGAAAAAAACAAAACGTAGCTGCACAGAAAAAAGCCAAAAAAACAGCCGTTTTAAAGTGCTTTTCGGAACTTAGTCGTTTCGATTTTAAATTAATGCCGAACTGGCCGAGCTATATATGTTTACTATAACATATTTTTTTTAAATTCCGAAACTTTTCCGAAACTTGTTTTAAACTTCGTAAAGTTAGTAACTAAACTACAACAAGTTAACTGTAAGTCTTTTTTGACTTACGAAAAACTTTACTTAAAAGTTATTACATCGAAAACGGCTGTTACTACACAAAGAAAAGCTGTGTGTACTTCGAAACACTTTTTTATATACTCGTTTTATTCAAGAAGCGTATAGTAACTTTTTAGCGCATACTCAAGTAGAACTAAAACTTACTAGTTGCTTGCTTTAAAGTACTACTAAGTCGGTATAAGTGCGGACTGTAAGCGATACGTTGCAAATTGTAAAAATTGCAAAGCAGCTTACTTTAATTAAACTAAGCAACAAAGTTTATTACACTTTTTACCGGTGCTTGCATACTCGATGTAGTACTTTTGCATAAACTTTAAAGAGTTCTTTAAAAATAAGCACGGCTTTGATACTATTTTGGTTTTTATTGATCGATTAAAGAAAAACGCAGTAACGATTCTTTGTTACAAAAATATCGACGCTCGTAGTGTAGCAACTTTTTTTTTTTAGTAGATATATCGATTCGGACACACTCCGAAGTCGATAGTCTTTAATAAAAGTCTTTAATTTGTATTTTTTTTCTAAAATAAGTTTTGTAAAATTATTGGAGTTAAAATCAAGCTTTCGACTGCTTACTACAAGCAAACAAACGGCCAGACCGAAATCATAAACAAATATATCGATTAAAAACTCCGACTTTTTGTCAATTATTACCAAAACAACTAAAGCAAACTGTTTCTTATAATTAACAAAACACAGATGACTTTTCTGCACTTTTTTATTAGAATAGCACTGTACCGGCTTAAGTTCGGACTTAACTTTAAAACAAGCTAGAACTGGAATACGCCAAAAGCTAACACTCTATTAGAAAAATTCAATTACGAAGATGCACAGAAACTAGCTAAACGCATAAAGGAATTATAAAAGTTGGCCAAAACAAATATACTAAAAATTCAAAAACGCATGTTTCGTTCGATAAACAAGTACCGGAAAACTATCGACTAAAAAGTTACAAATAAAGTCTACTTGTCAACTAAGAACCTGAAAAACTATAGACTTAGCCGAAAGCTAGCCGAACAGTAAATAAGTCTTTTTGAAATTACCGAACAAGTAAGCAACGCTTACAAGCTTGCTTTGTTTGCTGAATCCAATATCTATAACGTTTTTTCACTCGACGTATTAACTAAAGATTTAAACAATTCGTTACCGGGCTAAAAGAACTTTAAGCTAAAAGCAGAGCTAATTGCTAGAAAAGAAGAATAGGAAGTCGAAAATATCAAAGCGGTGCGCAAAATCAAGAACATTCTGAAATATCAAGTAAGCTAAGTCGGCTACGATCCGGACTTAGAATAGTATTTTGTTTTCAACTTTATAGGTTCACCGCACAAGATCCGCGATTTTTATACAAATAACCTTCAATTGCCAGGCTCTTTTCGTAGGCTTGCAAAGTAGATTACAGCTTGGAAGTCTGGCTAAAAAGATTATAATTACTTGGCAAATAATCGAGCGTAGCAATACCGAATCTTCTCCGACAATCCTTCGACTTTATTTTACTTTAAATTATAGTCACAGACTACAGTATAAACATAACACAAACAAAGCAATTCAATTGACAAATCTAATACTTTCTGATTTAAGGCCCAAGTCAACGATTTTTGCGATATAGACTTTCTAATAACACTAGACCGATTTCGTTACAGGGAACTACTTTCGTAAATAGGTATTGTCGAAGTCTATACTACGAAAATGCCGACTTGCTTTTCGAAACAAAGCTTAACACTTCTCTACTCAGTTGCAGGATTTTCTTCTCCGCCGGATTTTCTACTTTTCCTTCTCCTTCATCTTTGTTCTTATTTTCGTACGGGTTGGTGGCCCGGAGAGAACTCACCCGACCGCCTTTCCGTCCCTTTCCTTTGGTGACACGACCGGTAGCACGCCGGGCGGCAGCTATACTAGCTACGGAGGCCTGCACCGCAACTACAATCTTTTTGAGCTTATAAAGCTCTTGAATGTAGTCAGACCGAATTCGGATAAAATACGGACGATTTACTATTGACATGTCCGCCACTTCAGACCGAAAAGCACGAGTCTTTTCCAACAAAGCAAAACTCATATCGAGTTGCGTTTTGAGCATGGACGCCGAACTAACCGACACGATTTCATTTAACGCTGCTGCCGCAGCACGGATCTGTACACTTTGTGCTGCCTGAAAAGCAGCAAATTCGGTAGAAACGTACTACGGGATTTATGCCAAAAGTGAACAAATAGGAAATACGGATAAGGTTCGGAACTTACAGGTACGCAGAAAGCATTCTGTGCGGTACAATAACTACACTTTTTTGATGAAAGCCGATCAAACAAGCATTGGTGCCCTTCGTTCTTCTTTTTTGCCCGAAAGCAGCGGAAACAGTACACACGGTAAGCCGCAGCCAACGCACCGGAAAGAGTAGGTAAAAGCATGATCTGCGAAGCATCAATATTGAGGATTTATGCCGAAGCCTCTTTAAACAGTACTACTTACGGTGATAGTTGTGGTGGTCGTTGCTTAGAAGAAGTTGAAAGGAAAGCGAATATTTATAATTTGAAGGCCCACAAAAAACTCATTATAAATAGAAACAATACAAAAGTGATTCTGAATAGGATCTGACTGAGAGTAGTGACTTACAAGCGTTACTATTGTTGTGAGTTCTTATTGTTTTCCGCGTTCGCTTAGTATTGTAGTACCGATAAACCACTTTTACACCGAAACCACACCGAACCAGCACTGAATCGCTTCATTTCGAAGCTTGAGGGCAAGCTTCCTCTAGAAGGGGGGTAATGTAACAACCGGTATGCCCAAGGTGCGACACGGAGGCCATGGCACGGGAACAGGAGGCTGAAGATCAGGGTATGAGGGGTTTCAGAGCCGATACGGAGGAGAGTCGGAGTCGCCTATATAAGGCCTGCTCCCACTCTCTACAGTTGTTCCTCATGTTTTTGTATCCTTCGTAGGTAGACCTATAAGGCAATCACTGTCAGCCTATTGTACGCACTCCCATATGCCTCTATTCTAGCCCGTGATTCCTTGCGTCGTTACATATTATCGATTTTCAGCAAGCTTCTTTGTAGTATAAAACTACCGGCCAATCTCTTTTTTTTACGGAACGTAGTTACAAAACGCGTACGTTATTTAACTAAGAAACACTTGTAAAAGCAAAGCAAAAAAAAAAGCTTACACTAAAAAAAAAACTGAATAAAAAAAAAGCAAAAGCACTAGTAACTCGTATTTATAATTCTTGAGATTTAGCTCGCGAAAATATAGCTCGTTCGCAAAAACGATACGCTAAACAAGCTAATAAGCACCGACGAAAGCTTAATTTCGAAGTAAAAGATTTTGTATAAATATCGACAAAAAGCTAAAAAAATCACAAGCCGAGCCGCAAGCTGGCAAATCAAATAAAAAGCCCGTTCGAGATTATAAAGCAAATAAGCTATTCGTACAAACTAAAGCTACCAGATTCTATACGCGTGCACTTTGTATTTTATGCCGAAAAGCTTCGAAAAGCCGCAAACAACCCGTTACTTAGCCAAAACAACTCTGATCTACTACTAGTTATAGTAAATAACGCTAAAAAGTATAAAGTTCAAGAAGTATTAGCTGTTCGACATGTCAATAAAGCGCTGAAGTACCGAGTCAAATAGAAAAAATAAAATAACGATCCTAAATAGTACTCTACAGCTGCTCTAACAAATAGCCCGTTAGCTTTTAAAAGCTTTTACAAAAGCAATCCTAACAAGCCTGGCCCACCAAAAAATCTTACGTATTGGCTTAAGTGCGCTAAACGTAATGAATATCCAGAGCCGAGAAAAAATAACAACAAGCCGAGCTAGCTCGCAAGTACGTTACGGTTGAAAAAGAGCAGTATTAAACAAAAGTATGGCCGTAACGGGCCGTAAAAAATAGATATCAAGTATCATAAATGGTTTTCAAGCTCGAGGACGAGCTTATTTGGAAGAGGGGGTATTGTCACGGTCTTCAATATCGCACCAGACGCCCATTGGTTCGCTTACCAGCTCGCCTATGGCGGTCACGTGGTCATGGTCTTTATGTTAGGGATGCCACAGCAACAGCTACACCTTTCCTCCTTAGTTTAGTATTCTCGTAATTGAAGCACCTATTCAGCGCCCTTACAGGCCATAGGATCGTGATCGTGACAAAAAACATACAGCATTAGAAATAGTAAATTATTTGTTGATAAACTTGTTGCTAAAATTTAACTTATTATACAAATACATACTTTTTTTTTAAACTCTCAAAATAATTTTAAACTTTCAAAGTTTTTTAATTGGCTTCAAAGTTGGCAGGAGTTTCACGCCCCACGCTAACTTAACTTATATCTTAGCACTCCCGCTCGCCCCTTCGATTTTAGCGACTGTAGATGGGTTAAGGTGAGCTACCTGTGCCAAATACAAACATTTAAGTAAATGCCAACATATTGAGTGATGTTTTCCATGATGCTGTCATGATTCAACTGCAGCCTGGTGTATAGGGGGAGCAGGGGATTGAGTGCAAAAAGGGTATATCAAAGGAAATAACTATCTAAGGTTTTTACGCTGAATTATAAGGAGAATACAGTACCGCCCAGGGGTGAGATAAGTAGGAGGGGGATACATTAGGTATGACAGGTGTTCTTAGCAGATAGGCTTAAAGGAGAGGGGCAGAAACAACTGACAAAGCCGCTGGAAAGAAACAGTAAATGTCTCAAAAGGCTCGTTGCCTTAACAAGAGACCCCCGCCTTCTTTTCCTTAAAATGAAGCATTCTAGAAGATGCACTATTTGGCAGTTGAAGTATAGTAATATTTTAGCACATGATGGAGAAGAAATAGGGCCAAATGGATAGACTCGACCTTACTCTTCAAATCAACAGATAGCTCAAACAGCACTCCACCTCTTCCCTTCCTCATCTGCCTCATTCTGAATCACAAACTGCGTCGTCTTCGTAATCCCCCCCTTCTCCTTAGCATGCGGCGGCACAATCGCCTCCTCGCTTCCATGTGTCGCCAATGTCACTGTCCTCGCGTCGCTCTTCACTTCCGCCGTCACCTCACCCCTCCACCCTTGCATCATATACAGCTCACCACTCCCCGCATCATCGCTGTCTGCATCCATGCTTCTATTCCTCCGAACAGTGCCCTTCGAGATATCGGCTCCCCGGGACTCAGCGGCGTAGCCTTTGCGGCTGAGGTTAGAGGGGTAGTTAGAAGGGTAGGCAGAGGAGCCGAAGTAGGCCGGGAAGAGACGTGCGCCAAGAGGGGCAAGGTCCGGGACGCAGGCGGTGGCTATCGCGAGGCCAGTTTCCATGGCGGTTGTTGTGAAGCCGATTGTATAAAAGGGGTCGGGGTTTTTGGGAGAAAACATCCAATGCACGATGGGAAGTCGGGCAAGTCCGACAGCGGTGACTCTGGAATGAAAAGTACTGTTAGTTGATGTTTTTTTGGAGTGGTAGATGAGAGGCTGAGGAGATGAAGACCATACGCAAGACCTAGAGTCAAGATTCCAACGACAATAATCTTCTTCTTTAACTTCATCTGCAGACCCCAAACCATTGCGATCGGAATAGCCATCACCATGATATCGGTCAGGAGACTTAGCCCCGCAGTGGCAACGTAGAAGTCGGTCTGGTGGAAGCACTTTCCGCCCTTGACAACAACACCGTCCTTCATACCAGTGAGAGGATCCGCGCCAGCGGCCTTCTGAGCAGCTATGTCCATATATGGCGAGTTCCAATTGTATTCTACAGGGAGACACTGCATTAAATCGGCAATAAAAGTGGAGATCATGAGGGCAAAATTGAATGCCATGATACCGTAGCAAGCCATACGGAGATTCTTTATACTCTCAACAAGACGGAGGTATAAGAGAAGGATAGAAGCTTTGACGAAACCCAGAATGGGGTTGTACAAGAGCTGATTGGAGATGTTCCATTTGTTTGTGATGACTTGTTCATCAAGAGATGTAGGGGTTAGAGCGATGATGTCTGTAATGTGAAGGCCTAGCCCTCCTCGTTTGGTAACTGCGAAAGGTGTTAAAACTCTATTCGTGGAGCGACAGATTGCACAGAATGTGTCATTGTATAGAATAAGAGGTCAGGATGTCCAGGTCCTCGCCAAAGAGAGGTCTTTCGATCCCAAGTTGAAGCGCTTGCTGGTTTAGACGCCATGGATAAGAGGTTGAGCAACGAGAGTTCAGTTACATACCCATCGCCAAAGCAATCGTTTCTCCAATCGATAAGACCTGTGAGTTCTATCAGATATGTTACTACCTCTTGCTGCCATGGCCCTTACGAATGCTATTCCCATACATAAGTCACCTAAAGATGTCAGCGGTCATTCCTGCTAAGTGACCCTCAGCGACGCACTCAACTTCATCAACGTGCTCCAGCTCGCTTTTTGCAATAAAAATCTGGACCATATCCGAAGCATGATAAAAACAGCAGCGACTACCTCAAACGCGTATATGATCCTAAGAGCTTCATTCTGCACATGGCGGTCCACCGGAAGAGCGACTGCCATTGAGTAACTGTTGATCAACGAGCGTGAGAGTTCCAACTGACTGACCCAAAAGATAGCTATCCTCTCAAGTAAAAGTGGGACAGAGTATGGGATGAACGTCTATATGAGTTTTAAGTTAAGTGTGGAGATAGCCTTTAAGGCTTGGTTGATTGACCAATTCTGCTACAGCACTTAGGAAAATCTTCAGGCACTAAGCTTACCATTCCCCCTACAAAGGAGGTTAAGGAGCGGACCGAGCGGGACACTCGAAGAAGATCACCCATGTAGTCAGGTTGACTCTTTGGCCTCTGGTTAGGGGGGGACAGCATGGCGACAGGGTTAGAGCTGCAGAAGAAGACCACGCTTTGGGAAATTGGGGAATCCTTCGGGACCGTGTTAACGGATTTATGCACTCGCCCCTTCCGACAGGAGCCAGGAACTTGGAATTTTAGGGTACAACCTCAGGGTTAAAGGGGTACGGATCCGATCAAAAGGTCGTCCCAAGATCTGAAAAGGAGATCTTTACTATTCTAGTCTTACCCTATGATGATATATCTCGATGATCTATCCCGACGAGCTATCTCGACGATCGTCATCGCTGATCTATATCGCGAGAGCAAGGTTGTCGCATGCATGAATGAATGAAAAGAATGATTGTCTTCAGCCGGGCGATACGACTCCGAGTCTCCGATGCACCCCAGCTCCTTGGAAGTGCTTACTTGTATTTGCCCCAAATAATCGCCAGTGGGGAAATCTTGGCCAGGGAGGACAATTCTCGAAATACCAATAGGCATACCGTATTTACGCTTAGCAGCCACAACCCTGGCAATTGCTTATGCCTGTACCTAAAGCAAGCAAGTAGAGCGGGAGAGTGACAGGCCCAATGATATCGCTATATGCAGCTAGCACACGGCCTGGGACGCTAGCGGATTTACGCGATCGCGTTTCGAATGAATCAATGAATGAAAGGATTTGCGACATGCCGCTTGTCTGGGGTGTGCGTCATCTCCTCCCCCGAATAAAAAAATATTGTTCTGTGGGTTTCTGGGGTTATTCCATGGGCACATCCACTAAAAGGGTTCCAACCAGTAAAAAGCACAGCTTTGACAAAATGGGATATTTCTTACCCTTGATTTATCTACACGGGAGGAGTAGCGGAGACATTAGAGCCATTACAGCAAATGCTGAAGAGCTGAACAGTTCCAACACTCAACATCGAACCTTGCACATATCTTCGAAGCTCACCTCCAATTTCGGAACTCTCCGGACACAGCTGTTTATCTAAGTTATCGGCCTCTAATTTATCCCGAGTATTGTTCAATCTTGATTGTACATTCCTGGTCAAAGATCGCAAGTTGTCACATTACCACGTGGCACCGATAACTCCACGTGATATTATGTTCTTCATTCAGGGGGTCAAACTGACCCAAATTGCGCTAGAGGGACATCGAGTTTTCTTCTTTCCATTAAATATTAACATAACACTTCAAGTGCCGAGTGTCGTCTGAAATCAGTAGATCCGGAGATTTGTCGCTGCCCTTTTCAGACCAGGTGGGTACGATTTCATATTCCAATGGTCCCCCAATAGTTGCTGCAATCCCCGGCTATACACGTTAGCCAAATTTGTTTTAAAACAGGGACTATTAAACCGCCCCTTCTCCCACGTTTTCTTCATTCTCCACGCCAGTTTTTACTCGTCCCACCTCGACACAATGAGGGTTCCTATTCTTGCCGTCAGTGGCGCCTTTGTTCTCCCATTTGTTGTGGCACAGAGCTCGACTTCAGTTGAGGCTGCCGTTTCCACCGTGTCACCTGATTCAACTGCTGCCGATGCGAATTTGTTCAACTATGAGACCCTTCAACTCCTTCCTTCGGACCTGGATCCTCTGAACGATACTATGACAGCCATTTTCGGCTTCGACAACACCACGGTATCGACTTCTGAGAAGCGTTCGGGCTCTTGCAAAACGTTCCCAGGCGACCTTTTTTGGCCTGCGCCCGCGCTATGGGATCTTTTCAACTTGTTGCTTGGCGGCAAGCTCATCAAGGCTGTCCCAATTGCCGCGCCTTGCCACAACGGTCCCCATTATGTCAGTAGACGCAATCAAATATCAATTTTTCACAAGTCTAATCTACCTCAAAGGATGCCGCCAAGTGTAACTATATCATCGCCAACTTTGCCAATTCCGATCTGCAGTATGTATATTTCGGATATTTGTTTTACAGCTAGAAATTGACCATACCAGCGAACTCGATCCAACCTCCATGATGTCCCCTCTTTACCAAGGTCTCACCTGTATTCCAACTACGGATCCTACCCTCCCTTGCACCCAGGGTGGCTATCCCGTATACGTTGTCAATGCAACAAACGTAGCTCAAATCCAACTGGCCGTCAACTTGGCTCGGAGCCTGAACATCCGTCTTGTTGTGAAGAACACTGGGCATGACTTCTCTGGAAAATCTGGAGGAGCTGGCGCACTTAGTGTTTGGACTCGCAACTTCAACCAAATCCAATACTTGCCCAACTATGTTGATGCTGGTACGGGATACAAAGGAAAAGCCTTCAAGGCCGGATCAGGTGTCATTGCTCGTGACATCTATGCGGCTGCCAAGAAGCAAGGCCTTTTGGTAGTTGGCGGCGAGGGAGCAACTGTTGGGGTTATGGGGGGATACATCCAGGGTGGAGGTCATTCCCCTCTCGGCTCCGTTCATGGCATGGCTGCCGACCAAGTTCTCTCTATGGAAGTCGTCACAGCTGACGGGAAGTTCGTCACCGCTGATTCAACACAAAACTCCGACCTCTTCTGGGCTCTCCGCGGTGGTGGTGGTGGCACCTTCGGCATCGTTACTAGTGTCACTGTCAAGGCATACCCGGACACTCAAGTAACCGTCGTGCAATTCTCCTTCTCTACAGGTGGAGATGTAACTGCTGCCAACTTCTGGAAGGGAGTCCGCGCCTACTTCGACTACTTTGTCACCTTCACCGATGCAGGCATGTACTCTTATTTCTGGATCTTCCCCTTTGGCGAAACAACCTTCAGCATGCAGCCGCTCTTCGCTCCTGGCCTCTCTTCCGCCGAGACCCTTGCCATTCTCGAGCCATGGTTCACCACTCTCGCCTCCCTCGGCATAGTTATCGCACCCACCACAACAACATTTAATAACTTTTATGACGCCTGGGCCGCTGGATTCCCCCAAGAAGGTGTCGCCAACTCCGGGGCCATTATCGGCTCCCGTCTTTGGCCTCGTAGCCTGTGGGACTCTAAAGAATCACTTGATGCCGCCTTCGCGGCCTGGAAGTCCTCAGCCGATGCCGGCCTCCTTCTCATCAACTTCAACATTGCCCCCACCGCTGCCCGCGGTGGCAACCCCACGAACGCGGTCGTCCCCGCGTGGCGCAACACCCTTATGCATGCCATCAATGCGCCTGGCTGGGCTGTCGACGCCAACGTTACGACCATCAAAGCCGCACGAGCCCTCCTCACAAGCCAGCAAAACGTCTGGAAACAGGCTGGAACCGATGGCGCGTATCTCGGAGAGTGCGATATTGAAGATCCGGATTTTGCGACGAGCTTCTTTGGCGTAAATTACCCTAGGTTGTTAAGTATTAAGAAGAAGTACGATCCCAAGGGTGTTTTCTGGGTCAGGACTGGCGTTGGCAGTGAGGGATTAGCCGTGCAGTCCACTGATACTATTCATGACGAGAACGGGAAGTTATGCGCTGTTTAGGGGTGTGGTGTAATGATGGGACAACGTATATAGATGGAGGTATTGTCTATAATGAAATTTGGTAGCCCGTTGTGGTACATCACAAGCATCTACGCCGCAGAGACTCGTTCTCTCAAGTTAAAAGCTGTCATTTCCTGAATCTTTAAAACAGTGCCGACATTGAGGCCGCATATAAAACTGGCCTCTTGACGATCCTTCCTGCATCCAATGTCCGCGGTATCGTGACGAAGAGTGACCAGGCATCTTAACTTGGACGTCTGACCACCATTCCGGAATATCTCAGGGCCATATACGTGCGGCTAGCAACATTTTTACTCCGTAGCCATAAGGCCACTCCCGAGCCCCTTTAGTCCCTGTTATGTCTGCTCCTGCCAACTATACTTGTAGCATAATAACTATTTTTTGCCCGATTGTTTATCTATCGCGCGTCCGGCCTGCACCTCTCCTTTCTCCGGCATACCCTTTCCCGCACTTATGCCTCAAGCTAACAGCCGCCAGCAGGATCTGCATCAGCCCCAAATTTACTACTAAAATATCAAATTGTAAAAAGCAATCCGTTTTCTATCTAAATGCTCCAGCTCAAATATCGAACTGTGTCAATAATGCAGTGTTAATAGCTTCCGATTCATTAGCGAAAAACAAGCGCAATTTTCTATTTGCTACTTTCGTTTATTTAAAAGGAAGTTTTTTTTCAAGGTTTTTCGATTTACATATATCTGCACGTATATACATGCTGTTTCAACTTTCTAATCTGTGCGTTTTTGTCTAGCATATTTTTCTGCTTACTTCTTTGTAAAAGCCTATTTAGTCGAATATACTTGCTTATATTCGGTCATGTATTATTTACTATCCGTTTAACCTGCCGTTAACTACTTTTTTTTATTATGTTTTGTTTTTGGGGGAAAAAAAAAAAGGGGGGGGGGGGGGGGTATTACTAGAAGTACAAACATTGACTCTAAAGCATAGCCCCGGCATGCTGAAATCGACTCGGCCACTATATCCCCAATGTTCTATTGCCAGCGACACCTCCTTGCTTGGGGACTGAATGAGAGTCATATCTACCCTCTCTGAGTGTGGACATACCTGCCCAATAGGTGGCGGTGACTTTACTCGACAAGATCACTTGAAGCGTCATCTCCACACGCACGAGGCATCTAAATCTTTTTCGTGCAAATACTATGGAAAGCCGTTTGGCCGCAGGCAGGTGAACTGTGCACTCGCAGAGGGTCTCCGCTGGTGGGCTCCACACTTATCAGCACCAGTTAACTCATTTAGTGTAGAAACATCCTTCTCCATCACGAACGAGGCCATGAAAAATATATGACGGTGGAAGGCTACAAGACAATTTTCACAAGGGTCTATCAGGGCCATGGCTCTCTAAGTTCCGTTACTTGATTCTTCCAGACTCGGCGGTCCCCTAGGCGTTTCGCCTTTTACTCTACCCTATAAAATTTACTCGAATGGTTGCACAAATGCCTAATCTGTTCACTCTTAACAGTTTTCTGAAGTATTCCTCACACCGTCCAGCGCTTCTAAAACATGTTTCACATCCCCAACAATGCCTATCGCAACCCCTTGGTTCTCAAGCTCCCAGCCAACCTTGCCTGCATCACCTATGCCGGCTCTGATAAGTTTGAATGGGCCATTCTTCTTAGCAGCAAGCCTTTCATCTGGCCACCTGAGCACCCCTGGTGTGTTAAATCCAACGCCGAGCTCAAGGATAACAACAGGGGCCGATTGGGGATCTCTCAGTGGCATAAAAGCGCCCCGATAGTCTTGCCACCGCTGCTCCCCTGCTGCGAAAGGGAGTTCATTGAATAGAGGACCCGATCGCACGCAAAGCGATAGTTCCCCATCGCAGTATCTGCATCGTGGAATCTTAGTTGTATCATTCAGAATCTGGGTTTCAGGGTCGATATGAGGCATAGCTGCGCGTAAGAATGGTTCAGACAGGAAAACCGCATCATTGCGGCAGTTTGATGCACACTGGAAATACTTGTAGCTTCCCTGTGGCGTGCTCAGCTGTTCCTCACCGAATCCATTCGCCACAAAAAGTCCATCCGCATTAGAGGTTCGAACGTGAACTTGAGTGCCGAAAGTAGCCGCTAGACTATGCAAATGTGCATAGACTTTCGATGGCGGCCACGATTTAACCATTGCAAGATGCGTGAAATAGTAGCCCCACTTGACTTGCAAAGATGGCCAGCCCTGAAATCCGAAAACATCGTAGAGGCAGCGTAGATCGTACTTGAGAAATGCTGGGAAGTAAGTAGCGAAGAGATGGTGAGAGGTGTAGTCTAGACCGGTTGCGGCTGAGAGGCCAGCCCCGGCGCAAATGATAAGAGAACCAGCTTCTCTAAGCCATTCCTTAGCCACGGTAAGAGACCGGCTCTCTGCATTGATGCAAGGTGACACTGGCGGGGGTGTTAACGGGAGCGCTGGTAGGCCCAGGAGTTCGCGATAAAGCGCAAGATCACGATCAGTAAAAACATCAAATATGACACTTGTGATTGTGGTCTCTGGATGGGTGTCAAGCCATTGCCGCGTAGTGTTGACCGCAACTTTCGCTGCTAAGTCTGGAGGAAACGCAAATAGACCAGTAGCTATGCAGCAGAACGCGATAATTTTGCGACCATCTGCCAGAGCAGGGAGCGTTTCCGCAGCTTCCAAGCAAGAACTGTAGCAGTTGGCAAGGTCGCGCTGATCATCACTGGTTGGATTTCGGCCATCTAGAAGCTGAGGCCCTACAGTATGAAGTATAAAGTTTGCGGGGAGATTGTATCCTTTTGTGATTTTGACAGATCCAACTGGTTCCGGAAACCCCTGCTTCTGCATAATCTCGTAACACTCCTGACGTAGCTTCGGCCCAGCGGCGGCATGTATAACGTTGTCGATGCAGGTATGACTAGGTTGGAAGCACCCAAGTAGTCCCGAATTAGCCGCATTTACTATAGCACTAACCCCGTTGAGCGTCGTGATATCGCCTTTCCAGACCGTAAGCTGTATGTTGGTTGGGTTTTTCCCGCTACGAGGAGAAGTTGTGGCGAGAGGAACGATTGATGTGGCTGGCGTTAGCACATAATGTGCAAGTTGATGTTGTAAGATAGTATCGATGTCATTGAGGATCGCGACTGGCAGCCCCCGCGAGGGCGACCTGACACAGAGCAGGTGCTTCAGAAGTTGAAGCTGATCCAGCGAACTCACATCTCCGTCGCTCACGTGACTTATATGTTTGCATGAGTGAGGTTGGCTGGTCTTATTTGTCCGTTCTGCAAGAAGGTATGTGACAACCCCCGACAGGACTGACAATTCTATGGAATTCATTTTGAAGACTTCTGGTTTCTTGAAGAAATAGATTTAAATGATCCTTATATACGACGTGCTGACACAATCTGCCTTGATTATAATTTGCAATGCGATCGAATGTGGGACCCGTGGGGTGGGAACCGAGAGGCGGACAACTTGGATGTGGGACCCGAACGGGAGCCAAGGCTGGAGCTGGAGGTTCGAACACAGCACTCCCAGGATCCAATTGAGCGGGAAAACTAGAGCTCTTTGACTATTTTATAATGAATAGTTTCTGTATCAATAAAAGTCCACTCTATGGCGATTTACTAAATATTAACCAATGATTGAGGTTTCCTGATTACCCCGTTCATGAGTAAAGTCTGCTTCGACTTCGGCTTCGGCTTCATAATAGATGATCCCTATCATCATACTCATCTAAGCCGAGCCCGCTGTCGCTCTCACTAGCGATCTTAGTCCGTATCTCAGACCCGGAAACACTGCAACATAGCATAGACCAATCCGTAAAAGAGATACAGCCTATTCCAATGAGACATCCTCGACAAGTATTACTAGTGACGGAATATACCGTGACCTGAAAGGTACATCGCAGCTAGCATGTCACATCATTAATGGCGGCTGCTCATAATCATGGCGCAGGCCTAGTGTTGTTTCTAGGACAGCACTCTTAAACTCCGTTCTTATTACACCTGTCTCAAGCCTAGGCCTTTCATGTGTGAAGTTGTTTTACTTCGGTTTTCCGCCATAGACAATCTTGCATCATACAATGTGTGCGGTGTCACATTCGCTGATATAGTCCGCTGCCTGACCAACTGATCTTCCTCTTCTATGAATCCCGCATCATGGCCTGGTAGCCTTACTGCCCTATCAAGTGCGACTGGAAGGCCTCGATGCCTACCTCTCAGCATAACTGCACAAAGCACAAGTTTGCTAGCAACGTGCCAACCACCACTAAAAGAATAAGCCTGATCTGGTAAACCTGGACTGATACCCACGCAGCCATACGCTGAGACGACCTCAAATATGATGTTGAACACAGAGTATGTGACAGGATCCCTCTCAAAATTGCTAACTTCAATACACGAAATAGCGAAGACGGCAATAGCTAGCCACCAGAGATCATGGGCCAGTTGGCCCCGAATTTGTTGCTGCACGAATTGCCTCCGAGTGTTTTGTTGATAGTTGCCAGAAGCTGACATGAATGGTCCGCTAATTGTGGATGTAATGGTACGGCGAAGCTTGTTTTTAAGCGTGCCCAATTTTGGAGGCAACTCCTCAGTTGCCTCCTCGTCGTCAGCATATATTCCTAAAGATCGTTCTTCATATACATTTGAATGGCGCATCGTGATTACAACCGGGTAGACTGAGATGTACATCATTATGACATAAAGGAACTGTAGTCCGATACGAAGATATGGAATAGGGATGATATAGAACCCTCCGGATCGAACAGCTAGAGCTTGAAAAAGACCATCTAAGACTCGAAAGCCTTTTGGGATCGATGCCGTATTCGAGTTTCCAATATTCAGCAATTCAAATGCTACCCAGTCAATGCTATTCAGCACAATGAGCATGAGGAGAAGCCACCAAGTTTGCCTCGCTGGAAAGAGATTTGTATATACTCTTCTAGGATATTCCAGGATGAAGCGGAGCGTGGCTTTGTGGTCGGTGTATTGGTCGGCTGAGGGATATGCAAGGTTAAGAACTTTGTACATGGACCAGAATACCGAACGAAGAAACAGAGGATATCTATAGTATAGCAAATCAGAGATCAAAAAACAAATGGAATAGTAAGGCACAGTTAGCATACGCTGTATTTCCGGCAAGTATCAAAATTCCCATAGTGATTAATGCATAGGCTGAGGTTTGAAATGGAATCTATGGTTCATAAGTAAGGTTCAAATTTGAGGGATCCAAACGTACTTACCATATTAAGATCGAGTAGAGACATGCCAGAGTTATTGAATGCAGAAACGCCGTTGAATATTCCAAGCCACCTTTTGTGATTAGTTCCGAGAAAGAAATGAGAGTAGATGTGCTTACCAAGGATTGATGCCATTGTCCTCAGCCGTCTTTGCTTTATTGTGGGCTATGTACGCCGCAAGTCCCAGGCATCCTAAAAACTGCCACAGGAAGAAATAAAGTGGTACAATCAAGCTTAATAATGTGATTGCCCGATACTCCACTCCCCCAAGATGTTCTCTTTGCTCTTTAGTCAGACCAAAAAATTGTGCATTGCGACCAGTTGTAGATCGCGTAAGGTAATTGGGATACTCCGCATAAGACAAAACTTCCTCGTCCCCAGTGTTGTCAGGCTCTTTTCTAGTTGCCCGACTGTAAATCGAATTCGGATAAGGAGATTTGTAGCCAGTTGCGCTTGGATGAGCACCGACTCCAGCAAATGTCAAAAAACGACGTTGACTCAAGGCCGGCGAGGGGCGGTAACGCACGAATGAGAGATGATTTGCATCAATCCCAATATCATGGCTTTCCAACTTCTCTTCTGTGTTCTTGTTTGTGTCTTCATCTGCCCTCGTCCCGCTCTCCTCTAGAACTTCGAGAGTTTGCTTGGCTACTGGAGAACCTGAACCATTTTCTTTAGCGGCCTCGCTGGCGGCTGGCGGCTGTTCTTCAGGCATCTCTGTGGGGTCAGGTACAGTTGCGACAGGTAGGTCATGTGATACACTATTGAGCTCAGCATTTGTATCAGGGACTGGTCCTTCCCGCTTCTCGATGCCATTGATGGCTCGCCGAGATCCTGTGTTTTGCACAAATGACATGCTCCGCTTTCGCATACGCCGGGCTTCCTTTTGAAGCTCCACAACGTGCCTTAATCTATTTTCAAAGACACGCTTTCGAGTCACTACCGTAGATATACTGACAAAAATAGTGGACCCAATCAAGATTAATATCCAAAGGAGGACTTGCTGAAACGTTGTTATCTGACTAAGATTGACAGTGTTGAGACCGGCTTCAGTCATGGCGGAGATGACAAGAAAAAGAGAGTCGGTGTAAGTGACGCTCCGGCTCGGATTCGAAGAACCCCAAAAAATAACGGAAAAGATCAAACATGTTAGTATAAAATACAAGTAATGGACCGTGATAAAGTTGAGGGTCGGTAAGCGCGATACAATTGCAGAGACCTGGCTATTTTCCCTCAGACGCTGAATGAGATTCTCTAACTTGGTCCTCATGACAGATACCATGTTCCAGGACCTGAAATTTAGGATCCAATAAGCTATGGCCGGCCCGACTCTTGGTCTGCAAAAGGTGTTTGAATTGTTCCTGGATTAGGTACAACTAATTGGTATGTGAAGCGCCTGGGAGACAGATATGTGGAGTCAGTTCTAATCCCCTGAACGCAGCCTGTGTTAGCATTTATAAGATAAATGACACCTGAGCAACTTACTATCGACGAATCGAGATATGTACAGGAAAGCAGTTAAATATTATCTAAGGTGTCAAGAAGGGATGAATTTAAAATAGAAAAGGGGTGAGGCGTGTCAGCTCCGTAAATGAGATGCGGGTATGTGGCACTGGCGTAGCCAACGCCTGCTCTGCTGAGGCATTTAAACTTTCGTCAAAAAATCAGCTGTCACGTGCCAACCAATAAAACTCTCTGGTTGGTGGCGTCGATTTACTTTTTATTTTTGGCAGTTGCGCGCCGCTTGACAGGAGAGCACGCTAGGTGAACTTATCGGGCAATGCTTAAACGTAGGTTCAAAACAACAGGAAGCAGCTCCATCAGTCACGTCGATGATAGGCAAGCGTGCGGCGGGCCGATTCTCTGCGGACACAGGCGTCGTGCGTTGAGAAGTTTTGTTGAGTGTAGAGATAGATTCGCACTCTGTCACCATGGTTTTATTGAGTCTAAGCTATCAGCTTCGAGGAGAACAGAGAAGTGAGCGCCTACGACTTTGACGAGGATCTTTCGGAACTGGGAGGTCAGGCGAAAGAGGATGGCCAGCAGTTCGAAGAGGAGGATTGCAGAAGTGGTGGCGAGGACCACGAATGCGACTACCATTTCGAGAAGGATGACATGGACGATAAACGACAAGTCAGAAAGTTCGTACGATAGGTCAAATGCCGATTATTATTACGAGCTGAGAAAAGAGCGCGAGGAAAGAAAGTAGGAGAAACTGCAAGAACGGAAGAAGAGAGAGCAAGAACGAGACTCTGGAGCGACCAAAAGAAGAGGAGGTTCGCACAGCACACAGATCTTTCAAGAAGGTTGAGAAGGAGCGTGGGCCTATGGCTGTCGAATCACTTGCGTGTCAGGAGTTCCAAGACTTTCTGCAGAGACTACGTCGACTGTTTTTATTCCGATCTCTCTGCGTCCAAAAGGGGTTGACTTCTACCGCCTTGGCAGCATAGACAACGACACGATCAATTCCCACTTGGACGGAAACAGTTCCGGCGGCAAGGCTGAAATGTTGTATGGGCGACATGTATCTTGATGCGAATGCGAACTGCGGATTTGGGCCGTTTCGCCACTGAAACGCGCGAGCCGGGAAGCTCTCGTGATAAAGGGCCGCGATGGCAAGCATGAGCTGTCATTCAAGTTCATCGGCAGCGGTTACCCAAAGCTAAGTGTCCCTCGAGAAATAGTGTTCATGAAGCCGTACAGCGCAAGTGCTTCGGCTGCCCCGCCTACTCCAGAAATGTTCAAGTTCATCAGCATTTGGCACGATCGGGAGAAGGAGAAGGCGGAACGGCAGAAGTGGACGGAGGCACGCCGCTCGCCATCTCCTCGTGTGAGAGTTGGTTTGAAATGAACGATCCCATTGGTAGAGATATTCAAATTTAACGGTGTCGCTTGTTTTGGCGAGCAGTAAATGGAATAACGGTTCTGATAAAGAGCTGGAAGAAGAGAATTGGGGGTCTGCGGAAGAAGCGCCAGTGATAATTCTTTATTATCTTGTAGACTATAATTTTAACGGGTTTAAGACCTTCAAAAGCCTATTGAATTGATAAAATGCAGTCATTGGCTAAGTAACACCCTGTTGAAAAGCTTAGCCTTCAGTGCGAAGCAAAAAGAATTACAACATAATCCGTTGCGCTTATAACGTTCCAAAATAAAAAGAGTTTCTTTGCGCAAACTCGAATTACAACTAATTCATGCACTATGAATACTGGGTATCTAGACGGGGGAACTATCACTTGATAGAATGTATCAATCCCTGGCAAATGGCCGGTTCAAGCATTTTCGGCCGCACCACATATTTTTGCGTTGCCATGTGCTAACCTGAACTCTGAGCTTCTCGACCTCTTCCTCCAAAAAGTGTGATCCCAGGTATTTGCAAGGCTAAATCTCCTTTAGGAACCCCACCTCGATCACCTTGTCTGTCGGGACTCTAAGATTAGCCATCTTGTTCCTCGTGTTCTCCCTAATCCACAAAAAGATCCATAATAATGCCCTTCTGGCGTAGTTCGTGCCTTCCTTGATCTTCATCTGCTCTTTCCCCATGATATAGAGCACTTTGTGAGCGTACGCCTTCTCAAGTATAGCTAGTTCACTATCGAATTGCGCTTCACTGACGGGCTTCTTCTCCGCAATGCTGGTGGTCGTGATATGGTGCGTAGGCTTAGCATGATTCTCGTCTGTGGTGGTTTTGGCTAGGTCTAATGAAGCTTTTCTCTGAAGGGAGAAGTTATTCTCCATTAAATACCTGCGGATCTGCTCCATAATGACGGAGGCAAGATTCGGCGTTATGATCTCGTCGTTGTATCCGTAGCGAACAACAAGACGGTAGCAGTTAGGAATGGCAAGTCGTGAAACAGTATGGCGGTTTTCCGGCGCCACCGAAGGAGCCTCGAGTGGTCGTAGATGAAAGAAGACAATGACTTCCGGCATCGCAGTAAGCTTGAGAACGAACTGGCTGAAAACTATTGGGGTGGTCTCGCCGGCCTTGTCGAAGAAGATTCCAAAACCCCCAGTAGTGCTTAAAGAAGCACTATCAAATCGGTCTGTAAGGCGAATTTGGCCATGCCGATCGGTCGTAACGAAATGCGAAGTGGGGAAGCGATCCTCGGCCTCAGCAGACCACTGTTGTTCTTTGCCGAATCTCCACAGCAGAAGGATGAAGGCAAGCACAGTAGCGAGCGCGATAGTGAACCAGGCACCGCTGGGCACTTTGGTGAGCGCAGAGGAGAGGTATGCACCGTCCAAACAAGCAATTGTGAGCCATGGTAGGAAGACTATAAAGGGGTTTATACGCCACACAAACATGGCCGCCATGGAGACCATGCATGTGTCGAAGGTGGTTACGAACATAACACAGACTCCATACGCGTTTCCGAGAGATGTAGTCTGCAAGCGCAATTAGTATTAGAGGAGTGGTACTTGGTAGACCGTTAACATACATTGTTATAAATTGATGCTACGAGGATTGTTCCAACCATAAGGAGCCAGTTCGCGGCCGGAATGTATAGTTGGCCATGGAAAATGTTGGAAGTGTGAACTACTTTGATTTGTGGGAAGTATGAGAGCTTCATCACCTGGGCGAGCAGCTACAGAAACAGTCAGAGTTGATCTCGCAGCTTAGTCCGAGCATTCTCACTTGAAATGTTGCAGTTATGATAGCCTGTGAGGCGACAATGGCTGCTAGAATTGCAATGACTAGGGCAGGGTAAATAGTCCCTGGAGGCGCGGATTTGAAAAAGGGGTTTGAGTATGCCTCTGGGTGGACGCTGATATATGCTGCTTGCCCGATATACGCCAAAAGCAAGCACGGAAATGTGTAGCATAGCCAGCTTAGTTGAATGGCTTGCCTACTGAATGCTCCAAGGTCAGCAAAGAGAGCCTCGACTCCCGTGAATGCCAGCAGAATACCACCGAGCATTCTCCATCCATGCTCCCCGTTGCGGATCAAGAACTCGAAACCTTGCCCAGGATTGAAGGCCTTGAAAACACCAGAGTCATAATTGACGAGGTTGTATATCCCGAATGCAGCGTTGAAGCCGAGCCAGATGATGACAATTGGTGCGAATGCAAAGGTAATATTAGTAATTCCAAGCGGCTGAACGGCAAATAGTAAGACCAGGATAGCATCCGTGACCCCAATCACGGTGCCTTTTGAAATATTAGGTTGTACGACCTCGATCCCTTGTACAGCTCCCAATACTGATTGAGCAGGTGTGAGGAGACCATCAGAAATGACCATTGTCACTGCAAGCACTCCCATAACTTTAAGAAGCCCCCTTGCGACTTTGCTAGACTCCAAGCCACGGCGCACATGTTGACCGGAGCGTTCAAGATCACCCGACAAATACCTCTTCATTTGAACAAGAGAGGCCTCTCGCGGATCACGGTTGGTGATGTTCATCTAGAGGTAAGGCAGTCAGCTTTGCTCTTTCGAGTGGGAAGCAACCCTACATAGCGGCTAAGCAGAGAATAAGTGCTAAATGTCCCACCCTCGCCTTCATTATCCGCACGGAGAATAACAAACACATATTTCACCGTCACCATCATAAATAGACTCCAAATTATAATCGAGAGTGCTCCAATGAGATCCTGGCGTGAGGGTGCTGAACTGAATGTCGATGAGTAGACGTAGAGAGGACTGGTCCCGATATCGCCATAGATAACTCCAATTGACTGATAGGCGAGCCACAGCAGCATCTTCCCCCGAAATACCTGCCAAGAATAATAAGCGTAGTTCATATAAATTAGCAGCTGGTTCGGTTCGTACCTGTTTCTGCTTGAAATCACCGGGTTTCCGCAAACCGGGATCGTCATCTTCCTGCCCTGCTGTGCTCACTCTGCGATTACCACTGCGACTGCGCCTGTTGGCAGAAGGTGGTTTAGACTGGGAGCGAATGTTGTAGATATCATCATGAGTGTCCGCCGTGTTTGATCTTGAGAACGATCGCGTATTGTAGATGCCATGCCCTAAGCTAGAGCTGTCTCCATCTTGTGGTTTTGTCAACGAAATGTCATCTTTTGGGTGCGGGTCATCCGCGATTCTAATCGTTGCCATGCTTTCGGTAGAGAGAACCGAGGGAGCAGATATTAGCGATGCGCAAGCAGATGTCTATCTATCTATATCTTGAGCCGGGACAACTGAAATCCAAAAACAAATATTCTTCACATGGGAAGTGTCAAATTTTTGATCACGGGTTGAGGGGTTAAATGTTCATAAATCCCGCAAAAATCGGCATGTTGCTTCCCCACCACGGCAACAGCTGAACTACGATAAAAAGCATATCAAACTCATGTCCAAAACGCGGGATTGCCCTAGATTGTTGGGTCTAACCATCTGTGATTACGCGATGGATCTTATCGCACGCTCATGCCCAGAAGCGCCCAGAGCCTAAGGGGTGAGCACGTTCCAAGCCAAGCTGCAGCGAACCCCAGTGGCTGCCAGGTAGGCACCCAGCCCACTGGGTTGTGGAGTCGACCTCGATTTTGAACTCGGTAAGTTGAGTCCAAAAGTTTATAACCCAGCCAATTTACTGAGGCCCCAGTATAGGCAAGGATCCTAAAAGGTTATTAAAGAGAATCCTCCCTGAGGATGAACTATTATAGAGGGAAAGTGATCAGGAGCGTTGTGTTGTATTGAAGAACCAGCGCTAGCCAGGTGCGGAAAGAGTTTTAGAACCACCCCTCTTTTTATCACGTGACCCAATCCTATTGGTCCCCTCAGTAAGTTGAGTCCAAAGTTTATAACCCAACCCATTCCGCTATCTATTCCAAGCCTCCAGCCAGCGCCGTACGTACTGAGTTGGTTTTGAATTAAAAGTCAATCTAGGGAATGCACCTGACGAATATTTGGCTGACCCTGTAGGGTATATATATATATATATATATGTTACGGAAAGTTGTTTCCAACTTAGAATTTGTCGTGCTTTTTACCTTTGGTTCAATCTAAGCAGATTCGAGCTACATTATCCAACTCTCCCAGCATCTATCTCCCCGCCTCACATGTGTTACTTTAGCTGAGAAGCAACATCGATTATACGGCTGTCAAGCTGCTATCCTCCATAGAATTATTCAACCTCCCGTCTGATTGCGGCATTTCGTAACGTTATTCTACTAGAAAGTTTGGACATTATCAGACTGTCTCTATCTAACGCGTTCTAGGGGTGTTTGCGATGTGGAGGATGACTCACCACAATGGGCATGTGCCTGCGTATTCCAAGACCCATGGATCGATACACCGTTGGTGATAAATGTGGCCGCAATGGAGTATCCGAACATTCTCGCTCTCAACGAAATCCTCTGTGCATACGGAGCAGCTAGTTGGCTCAGGTCTTGATCCGGGTGGATATATGTTCGGTAGTACGTGTTCCTTCCGTGGTATCCTAATCCTGCTATCTGGTGTAACGGAATTATCGACTGTCGTCTCTTCCTGCAGACTGTCGGCTCCGGTAATTATCACTGGGTCTGCACTTATATGCAGTGATTCCTCTTGATCCACGGTTGATCGAAATTGTCTCTTCGGCGGACAGGTACTTTGGGCTGAGCTATGGGCCTTGCTACCGCATTCCTGCTGCAGCCTTATGCCATATTGAACGACTGGTAGTGATTCCAGAACACAATTTTCAGTTTCTTTTCGGTGTCGCTCTTCCTCGCGCATGCGCTCATTTCTTAGAATGGCAGGAGCAATGACTGGCGGCCGTATTCGATGTACAATCCATGCGACTAAGATGATAGCTGCGATTACCGCAAGTAGAAGAGCAACCGATATAAAAATTTTGCTCTTGCTGGCATTCGTCGCTCTATCGGATCGCGGAACAGTTTCCATAATCACGTTAAAAATTTAGCTATTTGACTAGACATTGAGATTGACAAGGCTCACAGGTCACTTGCTTTATACCAGGTATGAGTCTCAAGGCTCGAGATTAACTTTGACCGGATCTCTATGTGAGCAAAAGGTGTGCCTCTCATAGATGTGTAGCACAAAATATTAGTCTGCAATCTGGGACGACTATAAGTGGCTGCCCTCGAGTTATATTAGTATAGCAAGGCTTGCTAAGCATTTTAATCTCCTGCCGATACTTTAAGTGCATCACAATCAAGAGCAGATGAGGCTTCACAGATCGGCGACAAAATCAAATTGGAGCAGGCTAAAATGCCTCAAGACGAGTGCATGTGCCGACGGTTGCATTAAATATCCCTCAGACCTGCTCGTGACTGAGAAGCAAAGGCTATTTACACGTGACCAGCCTTGCTGGTCATGCTCCCACAGTTCCACATCAATTCAAGCGGATGCAAGGCAACATAAACAGCAAGCCCTTCCCTTCGCCAGTAGCCCAGACGACCCCACTACCTGTTCGGACCATGACATCACGGTCGTCATCCCGGGTATATTATAGTTTTCCAGCGGTCCTCAGTGGAGCTACGGCTGACCACCCGTTGGCACTTTTGTTGGTTGTGAGGTGTGTAGTCTCATGAGAAATTCAGCGGAACCATGCTAACCAAATCGAGGCTGATTCGTAGTCTCGCTAGAACAACGACATACTTTTATCATTTCTATATATTTCAATAGCGCTACATCCATCTCTAAAGAAACGCGGTGGTAGGCCGCGAAAGCCTAAAAGCGAAGTGGATGCCGTAGAGACTGTGAGAAGAAGTAAACTTCGTTCCTATCACCGGTCGCGTCAAGCTGTTGGTTCACCAACATTTATCGCATACGAGCCTCCACATTCAACTGTGCCACTTGAAACTCCAGCTAGTGGACTTTGAACTAGGTCTGGCCTTCGAATATCCTCAGATGATCATGTTTTTAAAATGATGCCCTATCAAGCCATCGACCGATTTCTCCGCCACTGACCCAACAGCCTAGAAGATATCGACGTGGCTACTCAGATTCGCTAAATCCGAATACAAGAACAAGAGGCTGGGCTCAATAAAGCATTAGTCGCCTCAGCCAATGCTGTTTTAGCGGTAGGCACCGGAGCCCAGCTACAGTGCAAGCGCATGTCGGACTTGAAATGACCTTTGTGCTATCAATGTTAGATACATATTTGCTCAAGTGCAGTCCTCGTGCCAGATTAGGACTTCTGTATCCGCGGATCCTGTGGTACGATAGCAGCAATACAGCCTCACCCCGGAAGAGAAATATCCGATCGAACTATCATCATCTTCATCAGATGATCAATTCTGGAGTAATGTCATTTCCTTCGACAGAATTAACTCGTGTCAATAGCCAGAACATTCGAAATCAGACTGTCGACGGTCCTGCTCTAACAGTCTCACCGAGGCGATATCATTACCATCCATTCTAAGAAAATAGCCATGTTACTGAACTCAGAAATCCAAATTGAAAACTTGAGAGTTGCGGCACAGTATATGTATGGAACCAGACACACTACTACCTATTCGCAATGGTTGGAATGCTTAAGTACTGGCGGCAATAGGCGCGGATCACTCTTTGCAAGGCTGAACTCTGATGATCTCCAATGCTATCAGATTAATAACTTTGATGTAGTTCAAACTAGGCAAGTACATTTTCTTTTTACTGCAGATGCGTTGATGTGTGCAGATCGAATGGTGTCAAACCGATGCTATATTACCCACATCAATATCCGCATCCGGAACCTATACGTTCCACTAGATATGAGATCGGGATATCCACGAATTATTGGACTGCTAGATGGCCTGCAAGAAATTCACACAACCTGAACAGACGTTAATGTTCCAGCTAAAATACGGCCTCATGGGAAAAAGGGAAATCCTCTCAAGGTCAATGTTTTAATGGCGCAGCGATCTCTTCTGATATTTACACCATATATTACACCCACACATCCCGCGACGCCTATGAATTAAAATGAACCCCCATCCCGAGACTAGAGCGTCCATTGCATTCCAAGATACGAACCAACGTTTTCTCCAAAATGGAAAGGGAGTTAGTTAATATCTGTCTTTGTCTTCAGTTTTTAAAGGCAGATTTTGATACTTCGCCGTAAAGTCTTTTCTATTTTGAGAGGCAAGTTGCAAAATCACTCGTTGGGATGTTTTGGTTTTGATTTGGATATGATACGCGGATCGAGCCTGAAAACTTAGTGAAATACGACGATAAACTCATAGTCACGGTCAATAATGTCTCGCATGGGAAAATGTTCAGGTGAAAGAGGCAAATCGATCATATTCAACTCAGCTGCTCCCTTCGCCCTCGTGCTCCCCCTACAAGCCCAGCTTATACGCCCGAACAATCCCAAATCAGTCAACCGATCATAACAATCTCTATCTCCGAATCTCGTTTCTATCCGGATCCAGCGCTCAGTTTCTAAATCAAGCCCCGTTAGGAGGGGGTGGGGGAGGACGTTGTTGATCATCATCGTCGTTAGGGGGCTGTGCTACTTGCCCTTGCCTATCCTGACCTCCTTGAGCCTGGCCTTGAGCTTGTCCCTGAGCTTGTCCCTGAGCTTGTCCCTGAGCTTGTCCCTGAGCTTGTCCCTGAGCTTGGCCTTGAGCTTGTCCCTGAGCCTGCCCTTGAGGGCCACGTTGAGGACTTCTGATCTTTAAATCCTCATTACGCTTGTTAGGAGGTGGTGGTGGAGGTTGCTGTTGATCATTATCGTCATTAGGGGGTTGCTGTGCTCCTTGTCTTTGTCCTTGAGGTTGGCCTTGGGCCTGCCCCTGCTGAGCTTGCCCCTGAGCTTGTCCTTGAGCTTGTCCCTGAGCCTGGCCTTGAGCTTGGCCTTGACCTTGAGGACCACGTTGGGGACTTCTAATCTTTAAATCCTCGTTACGCTTGTTGGGAGGAGGTGGTGGAGGCCGTTGTTGATTATCGTCATTAGGGGGTTGTTGTGCTCCTTGTCTTTGTCCTTGGCCCTGGCCTTGGGCCTGTCCCTGAGGACCACGCTGAGGGCTTCTGGTCTCTAAATACTCGCTACGCTTGTTCGGAGGCGGTGGAGGAGGTCGTGCCTGGTTATCATTATTCCTATTAGGGGGTGTTGCTCCTTGTTGCCCACCCTGAGGAGCACGTTGCGGGTCCCTGTTTTGCAATTCAGAGTCCCGTCGATTATGTGGTGGTGGTGGCGGTGGTGGGTTGGTTGCTGGTGAAGGAGGCGGTGGTGCCCGCACCTGAAGGTCATCACTGCTCGGAAATGGAGCGGCGATAGCACTTCCAAGGAGAGATAGAGTGAGGATTGAGGCGGAGAACTTCATGTTTAGTACTGGCCGGCAGCGAAATTTGGTGATAAAATATGTGGTGGTATGATAAAGTTTAAAAAAGTAGGCTTTTGAGAAAAGATGGCAGCTCAGCTGTTGCGTGAGAACGAAAGATGATAGAAGAGGATGAGTTGAAGTGATGATGATAGCTCTTCTTCACTGAGAGCGTCGCTCTCATATATAATAGTTTTCCCATACGGATGGTTTTTGACGGAAGCGGGATAAAATGAGCAACTTTCTTACTATTCTGGTCTGGCATGTTCGACTTCTGGAGCCAAGTTTCTCAATTGTTTCTTCTCTTCTTTCAGAAATAGAGACCTTACCCAGAGAATTGATACATTTTCTAGGAGATCAAACAAAGTCCAGACTGCTCAAAGGAACGTAGAGGCGTAATCAGCCTCTACGAAGTTATGGCAGAATGCCTCCTCATGACGAGTACCCGTCACAAAATTCAGGCGGTGAAGGAGAAGCGAGAAAGTCGGGCCTTAGAAGCACCGCAGATTGTTCGATCTTCCTTCCATCAGATCCCCTAAAGCGGAAGACATAATGCACCATGTTGCTAATTTCAACCTTTGCCTGATTTGGATATCACCCACTCTCCAGAGCTTTAGGAGTTCAAGACTAGAATTGACCCAATCATAAATCGAGAATGTACAGGGGTGCAAACTGGCTCGTGCTTTGGTTACGTGCAGACGTACGTATTCTATATGAAACATCTCAAGGCTGAGACTCGGCAAGTCTGGAAAAGGGTCTGCGGCCTTGGCGAGTTTCAGGCTTTCACTTTGCTTTGACTTTAGACAACCTATGTGCAATTTTTAGATAAACCTGAATGCTTCTATAGACACCGATGTAATAACCAGGGGTTATGGCTGTTCCAGAAATCCGATGATGCAAAGTTTGAAGGAAAGCCGCAATCATATAGATCTACGAATACCCTTAATCGATCGTGTTGTCTTGGTTCTTTGCGTTCTACGACACCTTGAGCAATCGCGAGAGTCTGAGGTGGACGTTGGGAGATATAATGGTTTGGAGAATGCAATCTGAGTAGAATCTTAGTGTGGGTGCTTCTTGCAAACTATGGCCGCGTTAATACCGTTCTTGTCCTACTGGATTTGAGAAAGGGTGACATTCTCGTCAAACCCAAAGCATCGAAGCCATTGTCTTAGGCGCGTATTCTTTTTCTTCGCGTAGAAAGCTGGAACTCTTTAGCGGCTTGAGCTCCCTGCACTCTCAATAGCCCTTCAAGATCAGCGACGTATTCCTCCAACCGTGATCTGAATCTCCGTGTATTATCTCTTAAGTGAGCAGCGCGGCCTGGATCCTATAGTAGATGCTGAATAAAACTGGTCTCAAAGGACTCTCACTCAATTCTATCTATAATATGCAGCTTGTCAACACAAGGAGCTTCGAACCCCACCACCTTTCCTTGGCTGATATCCCACCATATGCAATTCTCCCGCACGCATGGGGCGATAGTGAGATGTCATTCCAGGAATTCCCTTATCCCAGTTCCAACGAGCTGCTAAGAAAAGCTATGTCAAGATCGAGAAAATTTATGAGTTGGCACTAAAGAACGGTCTGAGGTTTGCATGGACCGATATATGCTGCATTGATAAGTCAAGCAGAGCTCACAGAGTCAATCAACTCTATCTTTCAGTAGTATAAGGCTTCTCAGCCGTGCTATGCTTCTTTTAAAGGTCTTCCGCCGGACGTAGCGTCTAAAGAAAAATTTCCCATGCTTGCTGATTCACGAGAGGCTGGGCTCTTCAGGAATTACTCATTCCGGGGATAGTGAAATTCTATGATATGGGTTGAAACTACCAAGGCTTGAAGCCCAATTTCGGTAGCACCATCGCCAAAAATTACTGGCGTTTCTATTAAAGTTCGGTTTTGTATACGAATCCACCGAGCCTCAGCGCACATGCTGTAACATAGGTAAAATCTGCTTTGTGGCAAATACTCCCTCTATGGTTCCCGCATCCATTTAGGCCACGGAACGACCAAAGCCCTTGGATGGTCTTTGTTGTTGAAGAAACAAAGCCCGTTCATCCACTTCCTCGGCGTAATCTGTTGGGTCTTAGGGTCAAACCTGACTTCCAATGATGTTGTCCTCGCGTTCTTCCTTGCCAGCCTCGCTCCACGGTCCTTGAATTCATGATCAGGCTCTGAAGAAGTAAATGCAAATGAAATGGCATTAGGCCTGCTAATGGCAGTAAAACTGTTAATAACAGCAGAGTCATCAAAGGGATTGTCCATGACAAAGATACCGAGCCACGGTGTCCATTTCCTCGGAACGGGAACTCGGGCCATCCACAATGGTTGGAGCTTTGCAATAGCACGGCACACAGATTTCGCCATCATAACCTGAATATGCTGTGGGCTCCAATATTGGGCTGTGCCGCTGGCCTGCGGACTATCTACGAACGTTCTCAGTAACGTAGGGAGCGCGTCGCCACCCTCGACACGAATTTTCGACAAGTGGTCCGCGAGAGCCCGAAGCAAGCGCTTTTCAGCTTCGTCAAGAATCTTAAGTTCTGTAGTGTTATTATTTTCCCAGTAGAAGTCCTGGTCCGAAGCAGAAATATTAACTTTGATTTTCTTATCCAGCCGTGACAATACGCCTCTGACCATAGAGCCTGCGCTGTTCATGCTGATGGTAGGAAGACGGCAGTTCTTGATGAAGATCAACTCTCCAGCCTGCACTGGAGGGTAAACCTCTAGCTTTGCGGCCCGGAGGCATTCGAATACGTTTTGTCGCATGATAGCCTCGCGTGGTGTGTCATGGCCCAATATCTCTCCATTCATCAGGAATAGTGTTAACACGGCGAGGCTTAGACTCTCATCGTTTTCGTTCAAGACCTTTGAGTTCAATCTGGTGATGTATCTGCAGCAATTTGCGGTAATTGCCAAGATATCGGATGGGACAGTTATCCCACGAGTGCTAATATCTTCGAAAACGGCGGGTGACATGGCGCGAACTACTGAGCTTGGACCCATCGTGAACTTGCTCCTGTATAGGGATGTGTAACGTCGTGCGTACTTCAAAATATGAGAGCAACGATCTTGTCCAACTTTATCGATATGACAACTCAAGGCAAGACAAAAGGTGGTTGCTTCAGTTCGGAAATTGAGAGCGCGGACTTCGATCTCCCCCGCAGTCTTCCCAAACAAGTCGACACCCTCTTCCGTGTCAAACAGGCCCGTTCGGTCTAACGTGCAGGGAAGGAGAAGGATCATGTGCCTGGAGGCAAGAAATTCTTCTTGGAAAATCCATGCTCTATGCCACCAATTGTCCTGTAAAATCATTTCGATGAGCTCAAGCACCGAGTTCGCCTCTTCGACAGACACAAGTAGCCTCGGTTCATTATTGTTGTTCTCAGCAAATTTTCCGTCAAGCAATTTCCGAAGCATTGTCAACTGAGCGACTGTATCTATAGGCACAAACAAGAGGCCAAGCGTGCATCCAATGGTCTGCTGCCGCTCAGCTATGGTCACCACTCGACCGCTGTACTGATACACAAGATCCATGGAGTGTACTGCCATCTCTTTCTCATCGCTTGCGTCTTGGTTGATGCATAATTTGTCGACCCAGAAGGGTGTACGCAAATATTCCGGGTTACAGATTTTGAAGTTAAGGATGCGATCCAAGACAATGTCCGGCGGCATGATTACTCCGGGAGGTTGCGTCGGAGAAAACCTATAGCGACCAGACACTGCTTCATTTCCAGGAAGATACCATGGACAAGATACTGCTATGTACTCGTCTGAAGTATGGTGTCGTAGTTCAATTGGGCTCGTCCGCCCGATGAGGTTCTCATCTGCACTCAGGCTGACTTGTACACATAGTCGCATCGCCGTCTTCTGTTGCACAAGCGCGGCTTGGCCCTGGATCTCAAGCACTTTCGAAATTAGTGACTCGGGGAAAGCCGCCTTGACTTCACCCAGGGAACACGCCGTATCGTTCTTCATATTTCAGGATTCGGGAATTCGGTCAGCATGTACACCGAAAACTTGGCTTCCGCGTCTTTACTTTGCGGGATTAGCTGGGAGTTTCATGTCCGAATAAAAGGGATATGTGACCAATACAGTAGTTGAAAACGGGAACCAACCCGTTTATGTATGTGCTTAACCTTAACCAACGTCAATGCTTCGCCTCTTTAGGTAAGGAGAATGTAAGTGCGACCTTGCTTTGTCACATTTAGCCACGAAAAAAAGCTGTCAGATTGCAGCCACGCGTTAACATGTGGAACGTGATTCGCCATGATATTGTGTTTTAACGCCAGCCCGGCTCGCCGAGACCATCTTGCATGACGTAGTGCGGCTGAGCCGATCCTAGCATCCTGGGACGGATCTTTGATTAGTGTCCCTTCGTTAAATTATTCTGTACAGGGACACATGGCAGGCTCCCCGGATAGGCACAGTGGCTAGGCTGGGCCTCTATTAGGTCCTAACAAACCCAAAAGGGGTAGGAACTGGCCCACTCAATATTTGCGCCGCATCAAGCTTCGCAAAGCAGCCTTGGACTCCTCATTTCCGAGCTCAGTTACACCAAAATAGTGCTATTATTGCCCCTTGTATCACTTAAGCTAGTGAAGGTCTCTGGCTGGACTTCGACTTCTTCGTCGCCTGATTCTTCGTTAGTTTCAGAAGGATTACGGCAGGTGTCGACGAGTTGCTCTAACGATATCGCTATCAAGTCATTAGCGACCTCACCATACATTCCGTATTTCCTCGATAGTTTCACAACGTCGTAAATCCCGACGACTATTTCTTATTCTTATTATTTGCTCCTCCACGTCATTCCACCTACCCCTGACCTCTACTGCTATTGTATCAACCTGGCCCCCATCCGTTGATCGAAATCCAGAGAAAACTTCTTAGAAGTCCCGCTGCTCATCCAAGCTTTTTTTTTGTGTCACCGGTACGCACCCAGAATACGAAGATCGTTGATCCGATCAACTCTGGAGCACTGACGTTTCTAAAAATTTCCCTATTAACCACAAATGAAGCCTATCAGAGTTGTACGGCGTTGCGGGTAAACGGTGCAGACTAGGTTTCTCTTGCTCCTTTCATGCTTCTTGACGTTGATAGGCTGCGTTTCGGGCACGCTTTCCAATAATTTGTGGTTTCATCGGCAATAGACACATTTCTGGCCTCATAGTTCTTGTACTCCTGCTAAATCTCCTGCATTATACACTGAGTGTAGACAGAATGATTATCAGACGCAGCCTTCCCATGTCTATTGAGTTAACGGATAGCGTGGTGCGATTTACAGCCATCTGTTCAGCCGTTTAGTTCATTCTGGGTAGGGGTTTTATAACAAATTACAACTGTAAAGTTTGCTAATCGATGAAAGCCACTTTCTTTTACACTCCTTCAATTTGATCCAGAACTCGGTCCCCTTATTCCTTAAAATCACCGCTAGCGAATACCATCCGCAGCCTCGAACATTTACTGTCGTTCATACAAACAGGTCTATAATAAGTAGCATTTTGTTGGTCTACGTATGAGGCACTCCTTTCGTTTATCGCGCTCTCAACATGTCGAAGAATTTACGTTTATCGGGTATACAGTCTGAAACACAGGAGGGAGAGAGGAACTACCCATACTTTTGCTGTCACTAAATGCCACATATTTGAGCCTTTTTGCTGTTGCGGGGTCTATGTACCCCATTCCGATGTCATCATAACAAGGTCCACAATATACGTAGCCAAAATCCAGCCGTTCCGCAGGATCTTTTCGATATATATAGAGTTTCCGAGATAGGGATTCCGATATATCCAAGTCTGACAATGACGAGACAAATCTGGTCAATGGCAAGTCCGCACTTGAGTTTAGTTCCTCCAGTCGGTCGTCAAGATTACTTTGTAGGGCCACTTACCTATATTTTCTCAATCTCGCAGTCGAGTTCTGGAACATGAAACCCATGGGGGAGCGATCCTACGGCAATTGCGCAAACTGCGTCGAAAACCTCTTCTCATATCGTGACTGGTGGCGGAAGTGAGGACAATTTCAAGGTTACGGCAGGGAGACGGTATCACGCAGTCCAGCGGTGGAGGTAGTGTAGTATCCCGGGAGAGCTGTCGGTGAGATCTCGATAAAGATTCATCTTTGAGAGAAAGAGGAAGAGGAAGGGAGTTGGGATGCAGAGAGCCTAGTCTAGCCGAAAGCCGAGACCTTCAGAACGATTGTAGTCGGATAAAGCCGTTGTTGGGGGCTTGTAAGAACTAAGGGCCATATTGCTGTTAACATTAACCAAGATAATAGGAAGTTGCCTAAAGTTAGGGTGACATTAAGAAAGGAATTAAAGGTAATAAGGGGGCAACGTAGGCGGCTTTCTTCATTCCGCAGAAGGTTAGCCGGTTTCTCCAGCGCGTGGGATAATCACTTTGCAATATTGATAAGGTTGCGTACGGAAATAGCTATTCTTAATATAGAAACACCTGGCGGTTGTATTTGAAAACTGTTCCTTTTAGCGGCTGGTGCTTAGCTTTTCATTTAGCGGACGGTTTAGGCATATTAAACTTTTTAAGCTTTTAACTATTGTTTATTTCAACGGCAAATGACTGAAATACCACTGTTTTTTACCCGAAATTCTCATATACCACTGTTTTTGTTTGCCTCTTACTGAAATACCATTACTATGGTATTTCAGTCAATCACCAACAAAAGGATGGTATTTCAGAAAGAAAGATACAACTTTTATAAGCAACCTATAATAGAAATAAAAGTACTCTAATTACAAAGAACCCTGAATCGCTCAATAACACGCACTTCCATACGCCTTTCCTGACTTTGTAGAATAACGGATTTCTAGAGGTATTTCAACTATATACTCGTGATTAGCCTCGAATAAGTCACTAGGCACGTCTGAAAGCTCGTCGCTACTAAGAAGATCGCCGACAATATCTACTTCCTTTTGTATAACCTCCTCTCTAGCATATTGCATATTTAGCTCTATATCAAGGCGCTGAGCTTGACGCTCTTGCTCTTCGTCATCCAGCTCGAATGATGGTATACCAGTAAGAAAAGTGTTTTACAGTAGTATTACTAGTATACCATCATTTTACGTGCTTTTGACTGAAATACCATCATTTTCTCTTGGCTTCAAAATGATGGTATTTCAGTAAGAGGCAAACCAAAACAGTGGTATATGAGAATTTCGGGTAAAAAACAGTGGTATTTCAGTCATTTGCCGTTATTTCAATCAAGGCTTTACTGAACAACCTTGTTAATACCTCTTGTGGAACTTCCAAAAATCTTCACAAATTCTACCCAAGTTTAAGGAAATGCACAGGCCACTAATTCTCACCAGTGACCTATCGTGCCTGACGGGAGGTAAACGCTTGTAGAGTTAGCTTCCGGTACCTCATGCAGATCTTGGCGTACGCCTTAGCCGAATCCCCTTAGAGGACATGCTGTAGTAGGCGGCCAGGACATAGAAGAGGTAACACTAAGCCTCGCAGCCCCACCTACTGCAAGCCTTTAGGGTCTCACAATCCCCGAAAGCCGAGCCCGCAAGAGACCAACATCACCAAACAAAACCGATTTCCATCATCAATCGACCCGGCCGCAGTTGACGACTTAGGTACATCCCTTACGTTCCATATGGAGCGTATGCTTCCCACTGTCCGCATATATCACACACTCCCATAGAAAGCTCGAACTTATCATTGACCGTAGAATCCGAGTAGAAGCTGAACCAGCACTCAACACGATGGATAACAAGAAAAGGACGAATCTCCAGACTATAAGCTGAACTTGTACCTCCCCCTCATAGAAGGTTATCTCATTCGCCTCTTTCACCTCTTGCCTGCCAACGCGGGTAATGGTATAAAAATCCAGCTTTTCATAGTCGAACTTGGCTCTCATCCCCCGTTTCAAGCTATCTCTTATGTATGGGGAGATGCCAGCGATATACTCTCTATCACCTGTAACGGTGTAATAATACCCGTGACGAGGAATCTCCATGATGCTCTAGAACGAGTACGATACTCGGATAAGATTCGGACGCTCTGGGCGGATGCAATATGCATCAACCAAGGCAACACAACAGAGCGGAGTCACCATGTTGCATTCATGGATATGATTTACAAGAATGCAGATGCTGTATTTGTCGATATGGGTCATGATCGAGACGGGGGCGGCCCCGAAGTTGTTTCGTTAATCCAGGATCACAAGGTTCGTTCGTTCAGCAATTCTTCATTGGAGGATATGCCAACAATCGACCCTGTGGATCCAATAACGACCGACTCAAGGTGGAAAGGAGTGTCAACACTGCTAAAGCAACCATGGTTCTCCCGCGCGTGGGTGATTCAGGAGGTCGGCTTCGGGAAGGCCGTCGTTGCGGCATACGGACAGGTAGAATTCGATTATCACGATTTCATTCGCCTTCTTAGGTGGGGCATAAAATGTGCAGGCCAGCTCGAAGCTAGATATGACCTGACGTGGTGGTTTATACATCTCGACTGGCATGATTGGTCAATGCCGCCCAATACTACACACGCGCGCGACTTGCTGGTGTTCCTCTATCAAGCGAAGCCCCTGAAGTGCACCGATGCCAGAGACCACATTTACGCCTTCTCTGGCCATTCGTTGATGCGTTTGGAAGATGGAACACCAATTATAGTACCCGACTACAATAAGGATGTCAAAGCCCTCTACTCAGAAGTCGCAAAACACTTCCTTTTGCGTGGCGATACTAGAATTATGGCTTCAATCGAACATAACGAGAGTTCATTTTCTGAGGGACCGACATGGGCACCCCGGTGGGATATAAATCTTATCGTGTCCGACTTTGGCGTTGTGCCGGAAAACTGGTATCGATTCTCTGGCAGCATGGAAGACAAACAGGAGGCTATGATCAGAATATACGAGGAGCATATAGAGGCCCGAGGCATTCTCTTTGATGTCATATGCAAGAGCATTCGATTTCCTGGATTTCTCCAGGCGGATGACACCGAGCTACCTACACCACAATATCTAAAGTCGCTCAAAAATTCCAATATTCCGAAAGATCTTCTTCTCGACCAGGCCTTAGCGGAAGTGAAATCTGGACAGGTCAACTGCCCACACAACGGACAAGATCTCATCGATGTGTTCAGTCTCACTATTTGTGCGGGTCGGACTACTCACTCCTATGAGCCTGCAGAGGAAAATATGAAACAGCATAGAGATAACTTTGCAGCGTACTGGAAACTTCGGCGGAGTGTGCTAAGGCCGGGTAAGCCCACTGACGACTTTAATGGGGATCCGAACGAGGGAGATGCGGAGCAAT
>JAJSPD010000167.1:0-37884 GCA_021307315.1 Bisporella sp. PMI_857 | reverse complement strand
TAGCTTTGTATTTTAACCTAGTTGTACTTTCACTTTTTTATTTTTTTTATTTTTCAACACTTTTAAAATCAGTGTTTTTTGTTAGCCGCTATTATAGCGCCGCTCGTCTCCGGTAAAGCTTCGAAAAATGATTTATTATCCGACACTGCTTTCTTTAAAAAGTTCCGGAATTATGCCAAAAAAAGAAATTTAAAGCTTACAGCCCTAGTTTCAGGCAGTAATCGCATCGTTAACACTTTGCAGCGTGCTTTTAACATGCACTATAGGGATGACTATAAGGATAGCGAGCCGGCAGCAAACATTTAGATTGCTTTTATAGAGGTTCTACTTACTATAAATGAAGATAGAACAATTAATTTAACGTCTTTCTTTGTGTAGCGAAACACTTTGCGTGCCGAAACAGACCAATGAAATTGAATAAATTTCGAGCTTAATAAATTGTTAAATTAAAAGAAATAGTCTAAAAAATATATTACTAATTTTAAATATGAATACTTTCAATTGTGGTTAGTTTAAAAGAGATATTACAAAAGAAAAAATCTAAATCCTTGCGATTTTATTAGTCGGTTTCGGCACGCAAAGTGGTGTTTCGCTACGCAGAAAGGGACGCTAAAAAGATTTTTGAGAAGGAAAAGGTAACTTAACTTATTGTATAATAAGGCGAAGGACCAATTATCGGTTAAGCATGAAAATAACTAATATTACACGAGTTTGCATATGCTAGTAGTCTACACTACTTCTTGTTGCTATATGTCCTGCTTTACATAGCTATATACTACTTATGCGTGTAAAATGTAAATTTATAAAATAAAAAAATGTCGATATTTAAAGACTACAGAATCGGCAAAAGTTGGCTCTTAAATTAATTAACTAAAAATTTAGCGACACTCAATTCGTTTTTGACTGTAAAATTACTTTTTTACAGTTTACTCAATTAATCCACTATTTCTCAAATTTCTTTTAAATTCAATATAGCTCTTGCTTTTGCAAAGTAGTACTGCTTTAATATTTTATTTGGAAAATGTTTCTATTCTAAGCTTAATACTCTAGAAATTTCCTTTTTTCGGCTTTTTCGAACTTCAATTATTTTGTTTTTACCAATTTTGCGAACTTTAAATTCATTATTATTCTAGTAAAAATAAAAAAACTTTTTAGTAATCGAAATAACAGTTTCTTTAGCTCGGTCATATTAGTAATATAAAACTTATATATAGCGTTTTGAACTTGAAAAATAAGTCCGGTTTTTAAAAAAAATACTCCGAAATCCCTTTTACTACTTTATTAGTTTGAAAAAATAAAAAAAAACTGCTCCGGAGCTTATTTATATTATGTTTAGTTCTACTATAAAGATTTTGTCCAAAAACAAAAGCTAGAAAAGTTAGTTTGTTACTAATGTAATTAGTCGTCGAGTTAATATATCGATTCAAATCACACTTTATTAAAACAAGATTATAGCCTATTTCTGTTATAACAAAAAGCTAAACTTCATTTTTGAAAATGCCTGCCTATGCAGCACTATACTGCTTTTTTGCTGTATACTTTCATCTTAACAAGTCGTATATCAAGTAACGCGAAATTTAAAAGAAATAAAATTGAATTTAATATATAATCTTTGCAAAAAAGCTTTTCTGAATCTGATATAAAACTAGTCCTGCGTTTTTAAATGCTATATCTTTTAGTCGTTAAGTCTGTGTTTGCTTTCTGTGTCTATTTATTTTAACAAATATACTAAACAAAAATTAGTTCCGCTCTGGAGCCACAAAATGTCTGCCTGCTTAAAAGTGTAAACTCTCGTTGTAACTACAACTTTTCTATAAATCAGCTGAAAAAAGCAAGCGAACTACGATAAATTAAACTTGCATAAAGTGCAAATTATAAATATCGCTAGCAACTTCAGCGAAAAAAGAAAAAAAAAAGCTTAAGTAATAACTTAGATTTTGTGCGAGCTTTAAAAAAAATCCAAAAACTAAAAAAACTAGTTATTTCAGGGTATTATGCGAAAAATTGGCCGGCATACTTGAAAAAATAAGTATACGAGTGCGAGCTATATGTAGCTACTAAAGTAAAAAACGTAAGTTGAAAAATAGAAATTAAAAAGTTTATACGTAAAACAAGTAAAAAAAAGTTGCAAACATTAATAGAAAATTTAATTCTATAAAAACCTTTAGTCAGCCGAGTTTGTAACAGCAACGAACCTTTAAGTACAACCGAGTAAAAGTGCACAGCCACAAATGTCATAAAGTAAAGCCCGCTTAGAAAAGTTAACTATAAAATTAGCGATACTCAATTCGCTTTTTACTGTACCAGAACCACACCAGCAAAAGCGTAGTTAAGCGTAAAGCGTAAAATAAGCAAAAATTAGCAGCGGTTCTTTTGAAGTTTAACTACAAGTGTCTAAAATAAATCCCGCTAAAAATAATTAACTAAAAAAACCAGCGACACTTAATTCGCCTTTTACCGTACCGTAATCTTTATAATAACTTTTTAGTATATGCAAGCCGAATAAGTCCAAAACCGGCTAATTCCACTTTTAGCTCTCGATCGCATATTCAGATTTTCCTAAACCGTATAAATTCCGTAAAAAGAAATACATATCGTACTCTGCTTTCTGTTCCAGTGCTTTTTGTATACATACAGTAGCTGTTATATACAATAATTCCCCCCGTTCCTCGCAGCTCTACACATTTTGTAATAAGCGAAGCACGGAAATACAATTACTCGCTCTTTGCATGCTTAACGCTAGTCCTACATTGCCTTAAAGCTTGCTGCTGCTTATGCGTTGTTTATAGAAAGAATTATTACCGCGCAGAACATAGAGCAAATAAAAAATATAACATCTGCAATAGCCGGTATACGGCTTAGTATAAGCTTTTAGCAGTTGGTAAGTAAAGTGGATTTTTCAGTGTTTTACTAAAAAAAACATACAGAAGAAAATAAGTAAGTCCCGAAAGTTTCTTTATTTTACGCCGATTTCAACCTAACGAAAAATAAATTTTGCAAGTTCTAGTTGTAGCGCGTGCTGTACATCGTTCTGTTGCTCACTCTGCAAATTAATTCAAACATCTAAAAAGCTAAATTACATAGCATCGTCACACGGCGAAAACGTCCCGCTGAAAAGTATCAAACCTATTCTGGAATAGTCGCTAAACAGAAAATTTTTAGTATGTATAATCACTAAATTTCTTAAAATCACAACTATCTATTATAGTTAACACAAGCAAAGCAGTTTCTAGTATATAACTAGCAACTATAACATAACATAACGACCAACGTGCAACAACGCAAAATAAAATAATCAAATATAATAATTGATCAAATTGCAAATCGCAAATCGAAATTATTCAATTAATAACTTAGTACTTTTAACTTTCCTGGCCCTCGACGTTTTTAGCGCTTTCGACTTTCTTAGCTTTCGAAATTCTTAGCGCTCTCGACTTTTCTGGCTCTCGACGTTCCTAGCTTTCGACGTTCCTGGCTCTTGACGTTTTTAGCGTTTTCGACTTTCTTAAGTTTCGGTATTCTTAGCGCTTTCGAATTTTTAGCGCTGTCGATTTTCTAAAGCTAGCCTTGTTTGCATTTAAAAAAAACAAAAAAGTGAAAAATTGCTACGCAAAGGACTGTCTTGGCATATTTGCTTTTTTTTAAAGTATTTACAAGTATTTGTGTTTGTATTTTTCTTTCATTTTTACAATAAAAATAAATATAGCTTTATTTTGAAAGTCGAGGGCGCTAAGAACGTCAAGAGCCAAAAACGTCGAAAGCCAGGAACGTCGAAAGCCAAAAACGTCGAAAGCCAGAAATATCGAAAGCCAGAAACGTCGAAAGCCAGAAAAGTCGAAAGCGCCAAGAATTTCGAGAGCCAAGAAAGTCGAAAGCGCCAAAAACGTCGAGAGCCAAGAAAGTCAAAAGCACTAAGTTATTAATTGAATAATTTCGATTTGCGATTTGCAATTTGATCAATTATCATATTTGATTACTCCATTTTGCGTTGTTGCACGTTGGTCGTTATATCATGCCATACAACGTGAGATGGGAGAAAGTGTAACGTTATACGTGAGCTATCTGGCGGAGCTATTTCCGCTGTCGCGTATACATGTTACAGTAATATAACGTCTATCCCTGCGTGCCGAGACGCACCCTGTAACGAGACAAAACGTAGGTACTTCGAGTTCAAGCGCCTAAAAATTTGTGAATGTATTAAAATTTCTATTTATTTTTATTTCAGTTGTATTACATACCTCTCCCGAACACTCCTAACCTATAATTCCGAAAATTATGATCGCGTCGTCGCCGCCCAGCTGAATTATAGAGAGCCTCTTATTAAAGTGTGATAGGACCGCTCGACCCGCGACGCCACCATTAAGCTTTTTTCGCTTTTTAAATCCATTGAATGATTAACATCCGTCCCTGCGTCCCGAGACGCACCCTGTCACGAGACGAATCTACAGTTTTGGAGTCACAAATTTTTTCTTAACAAGTTTATGAATCTGTTATTAATACAGTAGAGGCCAAAACCGCCTTCAGGCGTAAACACTATGATTTTGTTTTCGGCCCACATTTTCTTAAAGGGCTAGCCCAAATATAGTTAGCTGCCTTGCATTAGCTTCCGTTCCCTGGTCTGGGGCATTTAAGGCTGAGCTGCATCACGTGGTGGACATACGTCATCCTAAAAATAGATATTGGCACTATGCAGTAGAACATTCTAGAATCAGTAGTGAGGTCCTTCTGTTGCGTAGCCACGAAGCATAAGTTCACGCTCGCCAGAAAACTTAATTCTATAGACCAAACTAATCCCCTCACCCGAAATTCGCCCAGGCATAAATCTATTGGCAAGTCAAAGCTTGCCGGACTGAAGCTTCTAACAGCCTACTTACAATCCTATAGTGTTATACGATATACGCACACTTTAATGTGCTTGCAACGGCAAGTGCTCGCTTTTGTTTCGACGTTGTACACTCAGATCTCTCATCATGCTACAGGATTGAACAGCCAGACCACAGTCCCGTCGAAAACGAACCATAAGCAGCCCTGATCTCTCTGATGACCTTTTTGAAGCAGACGAGCCATAGGATCCGTATACTGATTCCAGTCAGCAACCGACACATACCAATCAAGTCAAGTTATGTCAGCTTCTTGACTAGCACAGCGAAAGAACATATAATGAAAGCTATATGCGTTATACAGTTAAGTGGAAAGTTACAGTGAACAACAGAGCAATAATGCCGAAAGACACGAAGCAGAATGTAATTCTCGTGCCTGCTGCGTTCTGGAGTCACTTGCTCGAGTCTAAACTAAAAAGCTTTTTGCGCAAAAAGAAAAGACCTCTTAAATCCGAGGATACAACTGTTGTGGTTTCAGTCACTAAGCGGTCAAAGCGTAATCTAACGAAACGATTTGATGACACTACTATTGACTGGGCAATTATAGAAAAGCAACTTCTTGCATAGAGTGAATAGTATCAAGCAGGTAAAAAACTCAGGGTGACCCTCTTATTCAACTATGTAGACACTAGTTAGTCGTCGACAACCTCATTGGGAAAAGTAAACAAAAAAGGCTCCACATCCACGACTCGGCAAATACTTGCCGAAAGAGCTGCCCAACAAAATGCAGAAAAAGCATCTACTGGACACCCCCCCGCTTAGCGGAACGTATATAATTTTATGCGCTGCCCTGGCCCTTCCTGTAACAAAGGACCTCATTGCTAGCGTGACCCTATTAGTAAGAAACACTATAAATTGAACACACGCCACTTAAAAAGCCTCGTTATGTACGTGCTTAAAAGTCATACGCTAAAGACACATAACGATATACCTGAAGACTTTCGTGAAGAACTGTACGCAGAAAAACAGCAATCGCTAGAAAAACATCAAAAAGCTTCTAGAACGTCTGCCTCGAGTATTCCTCCTGTCTATATCACAAATGTGCTGCCTGGGCCATCTAGTCAAACATCCAACTTGGCATTTTCGGCTGGAATCTCGGCCGCGGATGTGCCGTCAAAATCTGCTCCAAGTGTTTGTTTCGATATATTTGGCTACTTAGATAAACATGTAAAGGAATACTGTACTTGGCAGCAGTCAAGAGTGAAAAAGCCGTCATAGAAAAAAGACTGTAAAAAAGCTTGCGAAGTAATAATCAGAAATAGCATAAACTTGAACCAGATCCGCAAAAATCCAGACCTTGATATTTTCACCGTCAAAAGCGTTATAGAAAAGACTGCAAAACGGGTTGTGAGCGAAATCGACTATTGGTTTGAAACGACCAAGCGAGCTAGGACTAAAAAATAGCGAAAAGGATCGAATGCATTGCAAAAAGCTTGTTTTCTTAAAGTAACTTAATTAACGTTTAAATTCATACTGTTGCTACAACACATAAGTGTCGGGCTTACGGCTTTTCAATATGTATCCCTACGTGTCTGAAATGCTCTCTAGCGCTGTTTTTTTTCTTACCTACAACGTCAATGCACCATTCCAAAAACATATCAAAACCTTGCTGTAAGTTGTTTTCATAAATATGCCAATTACGTTTTATAAAAGCTTTTAACTCTGCGAAAAACTCTTCAATAAGGTTGAAATCAAGCGAGTATAGCAGCAAATACACTAGCTTTACACTAGCATTACAACACATATGCTCGATTCGCTCTGTGTAATGAAAAAAGGCATTATCCATGACAAAAACCGATTTTGGTTCGAGCCACTTTCTTATCAAAAGCAACAGCTGTTTTATGAACTCTTCAAAAACTGCGCTGTCTGTCGATCCTTAGAAAACTCGCGCAAGGACAACACTATCCTGTGCATATACTAGCAATATTTGGTACCGCTTCTCACGTTAAAAAGCGGCAATTTGGACTAGAGTCACACTAAGCGGAACTTATTCTATCAGTTTATACCCACTTCGTTTGTCACAGCTAAACTCATCTACAAAAACATAATAATACGAACGGAAGTCCGACTTTTACAAATTATGTAAGTACAAATCTCGCAAATCAGCATTTCGTGCTTTTGCTATACGACGAATCGTTTTCTTGGTCCAACTGCGAGATCTGAAAGCTCTGCCAACACTGGAAACCGTTGTACGAACGTTAAACTCATCCTATAAAAAAAGAACTATTTCGTCCCGACATAACCCAGGCTTTTCCAGCAAGTATTCACACAAAGCATCCAACATCAGAAGTGTAATGCTTCGAAGCCGTCCAGCATCGTTATTAAAAGCTGTAGTAGAGCTATAAACGTAAAGGTTTAACTTGATCGTATATACGGAACGTTTATTACAACCAACATTATTAGCTATTACAGCGGCAGAACATTTAGCAAAAAGCATGTCACGAATCTGGGCATATTGAGATTCTGCAAGATTTAGAGCCATTTCCTGGATTAGTTTGCGATGACGCGAACTACTGTATCTGTTCCAATACACGCACTATAAGTACGCTCAAAACAGGTGGCTTTTCTTCTGGAGTCCGTGCACATCTGGAAACAAAGCCGCAGAAGTTGCAAGTCGCAGATCTGGAAATGGCAGCCATTTGAAACTGTAAACAACATTGCTTTGACACGATTCCTAGCAGAAATTGCTCGCATCGTAGAACGATACAAAAAATAATTCTTTACGTGACTTAATTAAACACCACTACCTTCGAGAATAACGCGAACCAGGCGGTTCTGCTTATAGTTCTGCCTCGCGATGCATTAAAGTCAGCCTCACAAATAACAACTGCTAAATATTGTCAATATCAGTTCGTATGTCAATATGAAAAGTTTCACATCACGATCATTAAAGAATCGCATGGCTTTATCCGGACTTCTTACGTCGAAAACGGATCATTCTGATTAAAGTTACGTATAGCAGCTACGAAAAGCTGTTAAAGTCTTGTTTCAGACTATCGCGCTATAGCAGATCTTTTTAGCATTGTCGGTGTTATTGGTCTGACTATTCAGATTATTCAAGCAGTAGGTCGAATTAGCGTAAACTAGAAGGATGCACTAAACAATATCAAAGTATTCATAGCTAAGCTAGGAACACTAAAGACTGTATTATCCGAAACACATGCAAATCTCTTTTTTAACTCAGATTTCGAAGCAGCATTCCGCAATCAACCGTCGCTTTTCTTTTTACAGCTGGGTTCTAATAGCTCGAATATACACACAAAAATAATGCTAGACTTATATCAAAGAAAACTGGACACTTTGCTGAAAGAGCTGACAAAAAAAGGACAAAGCCACAAACTGGGCTGGGACAGATTGAAAAGTGCATTTCTGGCTAAAGATACTCGAAATTCGGTCGAGAACTTCAGCCGACAGTACTAAACCCTGAACTCCTTGCTTTCGATCGATACAGCAGCGCTCGTAGCAAGCACTTACAAAGAAGTCAGCGAAACAAGAAAAAAGAACCGGGAATAGCACTAAGCAGACACTAGAATATTCTTAGCGATTCAAAGTAGCGTTAATTAGTCTAAGTAGTAGCAACAGAATGAAAAGCAGCAGGCTATTCTTAAATAGCTTACTCCAATTGATTTTGCTCTTCAGCAGCACGATTTCATTAGTCGACAACAGCCGGGAACTGGCCAATAACTTATAGACGCAGCAGAATTTCAGGACTGGCTAAGTGCGGGAAAAAAAACGCTATTTTGCTAAGGCATCCCTGGCGCTGGCAAAACAATTCTTACGGCAATCGTTATCAATGACTTTACTACACGGTTTGTCAATAACCCAACGGTAGGAGTAGCTTATGTTTACTGCAATTATAGACGGCAAAATAAGCAAAAAATTGCAAACCTTTTTACAAGCTTGCTTAAGCAGCTGACCCAAGGCATAGTTTCCCTGCCAGACAGCGTAAAATCTCTTTACGATAAACACACACGCAAACAGTCACGACCGTCTATTGGTGAAATCTCAACAACTTTTTAACTTGTGGCCTTTACATATTCGAAAGTCTTTATTATCGTCGATGCTTTTGATGAATGCCCAAAATCCGATAGCTGCCGAACAGATTTTCTGTCCCAAATTTTCGAACTTTAAGCAAAGTGTTAAGCAAACATATTTGCAACTTCGAGATATATTCCGGAAATTGAAAATAGTTTCAAAAAGTGCATGCGATTAAAGATCAGAGCAACGCAACAAAATGTTCAGAAATATTTAAATGGCCGACTGTAGCAGCTACCTACATTTGTGCGATCCAAGCCAAAATTGAAAAGTGAAATTAAAACTGAAATCACAAAGGCTGTTAATGGAATGTATGCTATTTTTTCACAATCCTACTAAATAATGCTAACGTTTTACAGGTTCTTACTTGCACAGCTTCACTTCGAGTCACTAATAAAGAAAAAATCCCCAAAAGCTATTTGTGCTGCTTTAAAAAAGCTTCTAACCGAATTTGAAGCATATAACTCCGTATATCAAGACGCTATAAAAAGAATTGAAGGTCAGCTTTCGGATTAAAGTAAGCTTGCGAAGCGGGTCTTTTCATAGATCACTTGCGCAAAGCGGCCACTGACTACATTTGAACTTGAGCACGCTTTTGCTATAAAGGCTAGAAACAAACAACTTGATAAAAATAATCTATGTTCAGTCGATGACATAGTCTCTGTATACGCCGGGTTGGTAACTGTGGATAAAGAAAGTCGAATTGTCCGATTAGTCCACTACACAACGCAAAAATACTTTGAACGAACTCAGGATAAATAGTTCCCAAAAGCAAAAGCAAATATTACAATCACATGTGTTACGTACTTTTCTTTTTGTTCATTTAACAGTAGATATTGCTATACAGATGCTGAATTGGAAAAACAGCTACAAGTGCACAGACTATACGATTATGCTGCAACGAACTGGAGACACTATGCTCGGTTAGCCTTAGTTTCACACTATAAAGTAGCTGACTTTTTAGAATGCGAATCTAAATTAGAAGCATCGATCCAGGCATTAATATCGAAAAAGCAATACCCAGGTGACTCAAATTACAGCGAGCACTTTCCGCGGCGAATAACAGGTTTGCATATAGCGGCATACTTCGGAATTCAAAAAGCTGTGAAAGCTTTACTAAATCAAGGACACCCGGATATTCAAGACAGTTATAGTAGAACGCCACTGTGTTTAGCTGCTGACAATAGGCACGCGATTGTAGTCAAGTTGTTCCTCGAGAACGAAGCCGACGTCAATGCTCAAAGTGGCGATTACGGCAGTGCTCTTTATGCCGCTTCAGCAAACGGCCATGAAGCAATTGTCAAGTTGTTGCTCGAGAGTAAAGCCGACGTCAATGCTCAAAGTGGCGATTACGGCAACGCTCTCCAGGCCGCCTCAGCAGAAGGCCATGGAGCAATTGTCAAGTTGTTGCTCGAGAGTAAAGCCGACGTCAATGCTCAAGGTGGCATTTACAGCAGTGCTCTTTATGCCGCTTCAGCAAACGGCCATGAAGCAATTGTCAAGTTGTTGCTCGAGAACAAAGCCGACGTCAATGCTCAAGGTGGCATTTACGGCAGTGCTCTTTGTACCGCTTCAGCAAACGGCCATGAAGCAATTGTCAAGTTGTTGCTCGAAAGTAAAGCCGACGTCAATGCTTAAAGTGGCCATTACGGCAACGTTCTCCAAGCGGCTTCACTAAAAGGCCATGAGGCAATTGTCAAGTTGTTGCTCGAGAGCAAAGCCGACGTCAATGCTCAAAGTAGCGATTACGGCAACGCTCTCCAGGCCGCCTCAGCAAAAAGCCATGAGGCAATTGTCAAGTTGTTGCTTAAAAGCAAAGCCGACGTCAATGCTCAAAATGGCCATTACAGCAGTGCTCTCCAGGCCGCCTCAGCAGAAGGCCATGGAGCAATTGTCAAGTTGTTGCTCGAGAACAAAGCCGACGTCAACGCTCAAGGTGGCTATTACGGCAACGCTCTCCAGGCGGCTTCATTAAAAGGCCATGAAGCAATTGTCAAGCTGCTGCTCGAGAACAAAGTAAGCATGCCTTCGTTTCCCATTTCTGGAGGTCGCGTAAAGAAAAAAAGCGATTAAATTTCGTCCTGTAGATTGTTTTTGATGTTCGTAATGAATCAGACGCTTCATTTATTCGCTTCCAAGCCAATGTTGCTAAAATATCAGATATTTTATTCAACCGGCAACTAAGTTAAATGTGAATCTCGCATTCGTGATCGGCAAATCAATCTTCCGAACTGATAAAGACTTCAAACGAAAACTGTGTATATACTGCACACAACACAATTTCATTGTACAGTACATGTACAACGTAAAAACACCCAACGGTATTGTAATGACGACGCCCTTTTGAGAATACAGTATAGCATACTGATCGCACAAGATACATAAAAAAGTCCTTCTGCGCCAACTTGTCAATCCTGAGTACCGAGCTTACCAGGCTTTGCAAATACTTACGGCAATACTGACGCCATAACACTTGTGTGTAATGCGCACAAACAAGCCCAAGCTTCTAGTCAGCCAAGAGTATAGCTGCTGAATGTTTCTAATTTCAAAGCTGATTCTAGAATGTTCTATGGCACTAATATTGTTATCCACTGCCACGTGATGTTTTGGCCTAAACTACCCCGGACTAGAGAGGGAGCCTAATGCAAGACAGAAATCGAGGCTAGCTATATCGGCAATAGCCCGCCAAGATAATGTGGATCAAGAGCAAAATCATAGAGTGCCAAGCTGAAGGCGATTTCGGCCGCCACTGTACATTACTTTCTTTAACTATTTCACTCTAAGGCGACTACAGAGCAACAAGAAAAAAAGTACGGTTGATTATGCTGTCGATCGTTTTAATTATGCCACCGATTACCGCTTTCGCTGTCCCTTTTTGTTTAATCGTAACTTTTAATATCTTTTCAAAATTCGGAGCACATAAAAAGAAGTCCTAATACGAAACAATATAAACTCAAATTTTAAAGTTAATCAGAAAGAAAAAGAATGCAGTCCGGGAGTTACGCCGGTGCGACGAGAGGGTCCACACGTATCAGTGCTTAGTAATCTACAGTTAGTCTTAATAAAATTTACTATGTTCACACCCGGGTTCGCTATATTTTACTTATCGAGCCACGAATCTAAGGTTTAGTCACGTGTGTGGCGTACGAGCAGGTTTTTCGACCATTCTATCGGCAGGTGGCAGCACGCTGGTGCCTGGGCACTGGAGCGTCGTCACTCGTCATCTTCTACATGAGCATCGCGACAGTAGGGTAATATGGGACAGAGCCAGTCAAGTCCTAGCGCAAGGCGTACTTCCTGGCGTGCCTAGATCATACCGTGCTCTTGCAGATCATGGCAACATCCCTTATTCTACACTCCATCATCGTGCTCACGGATGACCCTCGATGGAAGAGAAGGCGCGTGGCCAGGGGTACCTCAAACCATATGAAGAAGATGTTGTCGTTAAGTATTTGCTACAAATTTCCGACCTGGGCAACCAATACGAATAAAGTTTATCCCCTTTATAGCCTTTAGAGTCACATTTCTAGCGTCAGCGTGTGCTCTGGTCCACACGTCTTCTTGGCGGAGGACATTAGTGAATGCTTCAATATCTCCCCCATACTAGTCGATCGCGGTATTGATGGTGCTTCTATATGTCCGAACGTTGCGATAAGTAAGACTCGGTCGACGGTTCGTCATCGAGTCATCTATTTCATAGGTTACAATTGGAGGAATTTGTTATTTCGTATTCAAATCAGAACAAACTCAGAAGCTTCATCTTCCTTCCAGTCCACCTTATTCCTCGTCCAAGGATCCATCCAGTCTTCCAAGAAACATGTTTCTTGCACATGAAACTTGCCACTACCAGCTGCTCGCAAAGCTACCGGGTTCGAACAACCATGCAGTAGACATATATAATCATTGACTTCTAAGGTGCAGCCAAGCGCTAATCGACCTTCTACAGTAACATATAGAAATCGCTTTTGCGCAGCAAACTTAATCGCATCTAAAGCTTCTTTAAGTAATGTTCTCGACGACTCCGTGATCGTTTGATTCGGCGTCCTCAACTCCAATCTCTCTTGGTCCCCATAAAGGAGATGATTGACGACAGAGGAAAGAAGATCTGGAATGTTTACATTACCTTCTTGAGCCTTTGCGAATAAGGAGCGCGCTATATCCATCTTAAAATGGCCTTGCGCCAGAACTGCTGCGAAGACACTATCTTTCGTCGGTTTGGGGTAGTTTCGGCTGGAAGCCTCCCAAGCTAGACCCGCCAAATTGACCATCTGCAGAAAATCAAAGTGATTTCCATCGTAATGGCCCGGCGCTACTCTAGGCTCAATTCGACAGTGAATTCGATCTAGCACCCTACCATGAGTGATCAGCACTGCTAAATCGCATGCTCCAGCATGTGGATACATGCGACCGTGCTCAGAGGGCAAGATGCTGGCGGTAGACTTCAAGAATCGCGTAAGGTGCTCGTCAGCACGGAAGTCGGGGACCCAAGAAGGAGATCTTCTGAAAAAGGGTCGCACTCCATCACCATCCCCCTGACGACATAGAATGTCGAGGATGTCGAGGCGTTGAGAGCCTTGAATGATCGCATTCGTCGCTGAGGCGAAAACTTCTTCGGTGGAGTATCGATAATCTGGTTGGATTCTAACGAAAGGGTCGTCGTTGAGGCCGAGAAATGCGTAAATACAATCTCGAGGATTGGAGGTCTTTATATGCGGAACTACGTAGGAGATAAAGTCTTCGAAACTCTGAACCGCATGGCTGGAGCCATGCATGGGATTGTGCCGTTTCTCCCAACTTTGATACATCTTGGGAACCATATTCATACCTCCTCCGCTCTCTAGAATTACGTCATCTATGCCGACCGGTATCACCTCCTCCTCTTCATTCTTTCTAATGGCTTCGCAGATCCAATGGAGACCCCGAAGAGAAACCGACCCCGACGATAAAATGAACTTAGACCGCGATGGAAGTACTATTTCCTGGAAGACCCAGCCCCTAGAGAACCAGGCACAACCGAATTCTTTGTAAAATTGCCATAGGGCAAGCTGTTCGTCTTCCTGATAAAGAACTGCCTCGCCGTTCTTCATCACAACATCACCTACTAGAAGTGTTTGCAACTCCATAGTTGGATCTCTCATCTCAACTGCGGCTTCGTTAGCAATACGACACACCCAGTCCACAGCATCGCAGTGAGGCAAGTCAATCGATCCCAGCCATACCAGGACTTGAAGGCAACATCCGTAAATTTGACCCATGTTTTTGACCTGTTCATTACGCTCTAGGACATTGTCTTGATCAATGCAGATCTGGTCGATCCAGATATAACCAGTAGAACAATGCCGGGAAACTACTGAGATCGCCCTCTCCAGATTCTCGGTAATATACAAAGTGGATCCTCCGTCGAGGATTAAGGCCTGATTACGGAGGCCTGGGCCCCAGACATAAGATAGTGCTTCATATGCCGGCGCTTGATGAATGGTAGTATGGATCAAATCGAAATTATACTGCGGTTGGTTTGAAATGGGTGTAGCCCAAAGCTTGAGAAGTCGTATTTCATGGTCTTTGCCGAGGGTTGAGTATTGATAAGACTGACAGAATTGATTAGATTATTTGACTTTTGAATCGTGGAAAATGAAGCGGACATTATTAAATTCATGCTGGGAGGCAGCGAGATTTGGGTCCATGATGCTTGATATATTACAGCTACTTGGAATTCAAATATCAATTCTCTGACGTCTCTGAAGAATTCCAGAAGTAAATTTCGAAGAATGCTAACTTCATGCCCTACCGATATCTTGTCGAGGAGTCATTTAGGCAGAAGCGATAGGCGAAATCAGTGTCAGGCCATTAATTTATTTCAGTGATCAAACATTGGGTCGGATTTCACCGAGACACTAATATTGTTTCAGCTTAGCAACAAGCTGAATTCTCACGCTGCCTTAATCTTTGGCCGAGCGTCAACCTCAACAGTTGCCCAAATCACATGATTTTTGAAACAGCATTAGGGCTGATGACTTCAAAGCTGGTGTTGAGCAGCGCTTCGCTCGAAGTCAACATGCTCACCTCATTTGGAGAGTAAATCCGATTTTCCCCCGTATTACTGTAAGTCTTAGGCCGAGCGCAAAACGATGAGAGAAAGAAGATTCGGGAAGTAGAAAAGCTGGAAGTGGGCATTTCTTACCGCAAGTAGAAGACGGCCGATTTTGTTAACTGCGCACAGGGCCACTTTTTGCTCTGAGTATTGGGAAACGGGAATTTTTCGGCAAAGTATGCGCAGCCACAACCGTCGCAGCCACAAATACCGAGATTACTATAATCACACCGCCGCTGGCCAGGGTCCTTGATCGCTTGATCGAAGGAGGTATCACCCTTTGTGGCAACGTTATTTGACATAGCGTGCTCTAGCCGCCACAACACTGGCATTGACTTTTTAGCATCGCAATAAAACTTGGAAATCCATATCTAATCGTTCTGTAAGTTTAAAAAGTGAAAAGAGTTTAATAGTGATATTGTGGGTTGAAAAGTCTTATCACACTATAGTAAAAGGCTCTCTATAATTCAGGTGAGCAGCGACGACGAAATCCTAATTTTCGGAGTTAATAAGTCGTGAGTTTTCAGAAAAGGCATATAAAATAACAGAAAATAAAAATAAAGAAAATTTTTAATACATTCACAGATTTATAGTTGCTTGAACTCGAAGTACCCACGTTTTGTCTCGTTACAGGGTGCGTCTCGGCACGCAGTGATAGACGTTACAACAGTAACTATCAAAGCCAATTTCTAGCTACTGTTTGGTTTTTTTTACGTCTATCTATAAGTTAACGTCTGTCCCCTACGTAGCGAGACGCACCCTGTAACGAGACGAATTTATAGTTTTAGGATCACAAATTTTTTCTTAGCAAGTCTACGAAGTTGTTATTAATATATTACTTTCTTTAACTATTTCTCCTTAAGGAGACTATTTAGAAGCAAGAAAAAGCATATGGTTGATTATATTATAGATCGTTTCAATCATGCTATCTCAGTGAAGGAACTAGTATGGTGATATTTAGTGATATTGAGTCTCGAGTCATATGAGATCGACTTTTTGATACTACGCTAGTATTAGTATGAGATATCTCGTAGAGCGCTAGTATCAATATGAAAATTTGATCTCATATTATATTGGTAATATACTATGATATCATGCCAAGACTGAAATGCGGCTCTGCAGCCAAAACGTACCTAAATTATCGAGGATTTTCTGCTTTTTGTCATCACCAACCTTTTTTTTTTTCATCACAACACTATCACCAATATTCCTTTTTGCTTTTCTAAACGCCACTACGAGGGTTCCTGATACAATTAGAAACAAAAACCATGCTATTAAGAGGGTTATACAAGGTAGCCGGCTTGCGGAAAGGCTTTTTAAGTAATAAGTTGATGAACTACTATAGTTCTTGAACGCGCTAGCGACCTTGCGGAAATGAAAGCTGATAATATTACTGGGTTCTGAACCTTCCGGCGTTTTAGAAGTTCGGAAACAGGTCGATTTTGAGTGTAAAATACTTTATATTTGGAAATACAATGCTGTCGAGGGATCGAGGTGGAAATGAAGCGCATTTTGCTGTGGGCATCAAGCTTGTAACCATTGCCGTTTTTGGTGCGAATAAACGATATTAAGAAGTCGGAAACTCTGGCGACGATGATGATTCTTTGAAAAGAGGCGCGGCAGGATTGATTTGAGTTTTGAGAAGTAAGAGATTTTTATAGCTTTGTAAATTGGCTGTGTTTTTGGTAATTTCGAGAATCGCGTACTGATGGCTATTGTGTATAAAAACCTCGACTTTTTTTATTTTTCAACTCAGTATTACATTTCTTGTATTATCAATATTACTCTATTGTATTCGAATCCTTTATTATGTCGTTTTCAGAATCATTTAATTGCTTTTTCGACTATACTCGACTTGATCGAATCGAGAAGGCAAAAGCGTCAGCAACAGACTTTCAAAAGAATATAGAGTCATGGAATAATTCCGTATTAATTGCTCTCAATGAAAAACTTACTAAAGACATCACTCCTGGCCCTTTTGCGACGTTTTCAACGACTAATAGTGAGCTGGAGAAAAAGGGATTTACAACAACAACCTCTTTTAGCTCTCAGTTGTAACAACTCAAGCCGAACAGGGATCTCGATCCGTGGATCTAGATAGAAGGACTCAGAGGTGTGAACAACTATCAATTGTTATAACTAAGAGAACAAACTACAGGCAGAAGAAGGTAAGGAGAGCAGTGCTTTATATACAGGAAGCTGGCCAGGGGCCAGTGTAAGCGAGCCCTGTAGCGTTGGTTGCCAAGCTCTGAGGTGCCGAGCCCTGTGGTAACAGGGGCCAAGCTTTACCGAGCTCTGCAGTGCTTGGCGCCAAGCTCGAGATAGGGCCAGGGCCGTGACATTACCCCCCCTCCAGTGTAGCTTGCCCTCAAGCTACGGCGGATCAAGAATGGAATGTAAAAATCAAAAATCAAAAATCAAAAATCCACCTTCCCGGCTTCCGTAGCATGCTTTACCCATTGTCATTCAGGCGATCAGCTGGTTCTTTGCCCTGCAAGTAGCAATCAAGCCAGTATTGTAGGTTTGCCGGAGGACCTTTAGCTTTAGGGTACTCGTTGTGAAAAGCTTTCAGCTTGTATGGCGCCCCTTTGAATCCTTCGGCATCATAGAATACAGGGTCGTAATCTATGCCTACCCATTTTACCTGGTACTAAAGCTTTCGGCGGTACTTTCGGCTTTGCAAAACTTGCTCGATTTCCCATTCCGGTTGTTGGTTGTAAACTACAGGCACTGGAGGCTCTTGATGCTAGCCTGGTAGCGGGTCACCAGGGTCTTTCCGCAGGAGTTCCGGTGCAAAAACGTTATGAAGCTAATTGCCTTCTGGAAGCTTTAGGCGATACGAGTGACCTACTTGTTCAGTGATTTCGTATAGGCCTTCATTCTGGTAGCCTAGTTTTCGGCTTGGCCGTTCGCTAGTCCAGTTTTTTGTCGAAACCCACACTTTGTCTTTAACTTTAAAGTCGACTGGTCGTCGGTGCTTGTTAGCTTGTATTGCTTGTTGCTTTTAAGCTTTGGCTATTCTAGTTTTAGCCCATTCCCAAGCTTCGTGAATTCTTTTAATATGAGCTTGAGCATCTTTCCGAGCTTCTTTAACATGCTGTGAAACTGGGACAAAGTCTTTAAGACGGACCCAGTCTATGTCCATTCGGGGCTGATAGCCTAGCTCGACCATAAAAAAAGACAACCCTGTAGAGTGATGTGGCAAACTAGCTGCTGCGTAGTCTATCGCATGAATCAAAGTAGACCAGTTATCTTGAAAAGCATTGGCAAAAGGACGAAAGCGTTGATCGATCCATTGATTTGCGTTTTCAGTCTGACCGTCTGTCTGAAGGTGGTATGCTGTCGAAAGCTTAAGCTTTGTGCCTAAAAGCCGGCAAAACTCATCCCAAAACGCGGAAATAAACTAAAGTCCTCGATCCGACACGATAGTTGTAGCAGGACCATAGTACTTATGGACATGCACTAAATACAGCTAAGCCATAGTTCTAGCGTCGACTGTTTTGTTGCAAAAGATCGAAATAGAGCGTTTGCCGAGCCTGTCTATAAACACGCATACCATATTCATGCCTTTTTTGTCGAGAGGCATGTCTTTGAAATCAACTGATATATGCTGCCAAAAGCGGTCCGGTATTGGCAGTAAGTGCAACAGCCCTAGAGTCTTGTCTCTAAAGACTTTAAACCTACGGCAAGCGTAACAATTGCTTACAAAACGCTCAATATCGTCATCCATTCCGAGCCAGTAGTACCGTTCTTTAATCAGCTTTTTTGTCTTGTCTTGGCCTGAGTGAGCTGTAGCTAAGCTACAGTGTGATGCTGTAATCAAAGCAGTCCGTACTGATTCGGCTACTACAAGCCGGCTTTCTTTCTTTAGCAACCCGTTTTCTAAGCTGTAGCCTCCTTTGCTTTCTTGACCTAGCTTTCTTGCAAGATCTAAGTCTTGAGCAGTTCGGTTGGCCTGCAGGATTTCGTCGATCAAGTCGAGCTGTTCCTCAATTGGCGACAACGACAAAGCTACCCGGTTCACTTCGAGCTCTGCAGTGCTTAACGCTGAGCTCGTATCAAGCTTTGCAGTGCCTGACGCTAGGCTCATATCGAGCTTTGCAGTGCCTGACGCTGGGCTCATATCGAGCTTTGCAGTGCCTGACGCCGAGCTCATGTCGAGTTCTTGAAGGATCTGAGGATCAAGCTGTGCTGGGGATAAAAGAGCCTGATCTCGGTTCTCTCGCTTTGCTTGGTCCAAGCCTTTTGTCTGGTCTTGTCGTGTCAACGGGTCGGCTTTGTTGTGCTTGCCGGGCTTGTAAAATATTTTGAAATGGTACCGAGAAAGAATCTCAGCCCAACGGGCTTGTCTAGCTGATAGCAGCTTGCTCGACATGAAGTATTCTAAAGCTTTGTGGTCTGTAATTACCTCAATGTGATTTTTGGTGCCTTCGAGCTCGGCACGCCAATATTGCAACGCTTTAACAATAGCTAGTATTTCTTTGTCGTGAATTGGGTAATTGGTTTCCGCGGGAGCCATAGTTTTAGAGAAATACCCTACAGGATACCATTCACCGTCGAGGCCTTTTTGAGAAAACACAGCTGCTACTACAGTGTCCGAAGCGTCCGTCTCCAACATGCACTGACTGTCTAGATCGTAGTAAGCCAGCAAAAAAGCACTCATTAGCATAGCTTTGAGCTTGTCGAATGCTTGAGTACACTTGTTGTCGAAAACAAACTCATAATCAGCACGAGTCAGCTGAGTTAGCGGTGCCGCAATCTGGCTGTAGCTTCGAATAAACCTTCTGTAAAAATTGCAAAAACCTAGAAAAAATTGAACTCCTTTAACTGTTTTCGGAGGTTCCCAGTCTGCAATTACTCGTATTTTGTCTGGATCTACTTGAATGCCGTCAGTCGAAACAATAAATCCTAAGTACTTTGTCCGCTTTACACTGAATTCACACTTTTTAATATCGGCTTATAAGCCGGCAGCTTGCAATCTGTCGATTACTTGCTTTACGTGTGCTTCGTGCTGTAGCTCGTCTTCAGAATAAATAAGAATGTCATCAAGATATACTGTGCAAACCACATCTAACAGGTCTCGAAAAGTGTCGTTAATGTAGCTTTGAAACGTTGCCGGCCCATTAGTAAAGCCAAAAAGTAGAACTTTGTACTAAAACAAGCCATAGCGAATGCGGAATGCTGTAAGTTCTTCAGATTCTGGAGAAATCCGGATCCGGTAGAATGCCTGACGGATATCTAGCTTTGTAAAGACTTTAGCTTTGCTTAGCCTAGCTAGCGTTTCGTCAATCAACGGCAAAAGATACCGGTTCTTCTTAGTTAACGAATTCAGTTTCCGGTAGTCGACACAAAAACGAAGTAAGCCGTCCGACTTCCGCGCAAACAAGACAAATAATGCAAAAAAAGCTTTGCTAGTAACGACAAAGCCTTTTCTCAAATTAGCTGTCAAGTAGTCTCGCATAGTTTCAAGCTCTTCGATTAAGTGCTTGTTCAAATGGCAAAATCCTAGAGTATTGTCTCCCGTAAACTCGATTTTGTAGTCGATGCTTCGGTGTAGAGCTAAAGTGTCTAATTCTTGCTTCGAGAAAAAAGCTAAGCGACTATAGTAAGTGCTCGGAATTTGGTTTTGCAAAGATTCTTCTAGCTCAACAAGCTGCTGTTCTTGCTTCCGATCTTCAATCATCCGGTCTAGGCCGTCTAACGTGATTGAAAATAGCTCGATTCCTTGTTGCCGAGCGTTTAGCATAAACCCGTTACTGGAAATCATTTTGATATCTAGGTGTGCACGCTGGCCAAGCCGGCTGTCAGGCCGGCTATTTTCCCCTGCTTTAGCGAAGCCTCCTGGCTGAAGTTCTGGCTTAGCCTCAGGCTGGTAGTCGTAAAAGCGAGAAAGCTCACTAGCCATGACTTTCAGGCTTTTGCTGGTTTCTCGAGCCCAGGTTGGCCCGTAAGCGCTAGCTCGGGTGAGCTTCCGGCTAGCTGTAGCAAAGCTCGATTTCTGGGGCACGAGCTTCTGGCTAGCTGTAGCTTCTCGAACGGTATAAACCGCTTGAACAGCTTGAACAGCTGGCTGTATGGCCTGAACGACCGGCTGCTGAACAGCCTGTACAGCCTAAACGTGCAAACAGTCCCTCGCTGGCAGAGCCTGAGCTAGGCTTACTGTCAGGGCTTTGATCTGAATGCCGTCCAAGCGTCTTTTGTCGTTTCTAGCGATTGCTTTGTCTCGGCGTAGCATGTCTTGCTAGTATTGTATTTGAACTTGCTGAGGTCGAATATTGTCTCTTAAGTAAATAGCTATAGTTCTGGAATAAGTGTGTGCTGGTAGAAACTCTGAAAGCCACCGAAGCTGTCGATAATGAACATCAATTAAAATCCGAAAATAATCAAAGAAATTGCGTCCGAGAATCATATCATAAAAGCCTAGCTCTAAAATGAGTAAAGGAAAGTTGTAGATCCGGCGGCCATCAATCTCAATATTAAACAAAAAGTACTAGGAAATAAAGGATCCTTTTTTACCATCGTATCCTTTCGGATAAATAGAATAAAAAAGCCGTCTAAACTTCAACCCGAGAATACGGCAAAAGTCTAATACAAAACGAGTGTCAATAAAAACATAACCACTAGCTCCGGTATCACCTAAAGCTCTGGCCTGCACTGCAATCCCGTTTTTGTGAAAAGTGCATACTACAGTAAAAGAATTGCCGGCCATTAGTGAACTTAAATCGATCTGTTGAAGATCGAACACGTAAGCCCTAAAAAAGAAGCCTTGGCTTAGGGCTGTTCGTTTTCCGACTCATCTGCGTCGGCCTCATCTTGTGCTTCATTACCTGAAGCCTCTTTTTGCTCAATTTCCTGAATTCTAAGTGTTGCTTGAGAATTTAAGCAAAAGCTTGCAAAATGCCCTTTTTCACCGCATTTGAAGCAAGTGCTTTAAGAGTGATCCGGAGCTGAGCTACAAGCCGAGCTGGCCGTGCTGTCACGGCCCATAGCTGGGCCTGAAGTAGCACGCTGAAGTGCTGGCGAAAAAGCTCGGTAAGCTTTCGGAGCCGAAAAAAGTCCCTGACGTCTAGGAGCCGAAACAGCATTTAGCCTAGCTTGACAAGCTGGTGCAGATAGAAATTGTCGATAAAATTCTTGCAAGTCAATACTTAACCGTTGACATTCGTGTACTAGTTCCTGGTACTTAAAGTGTTAGTGGTGTGTGGCCAAAAGTCTGTTCTGGAATTCCCTATTTAGCTTTCTCCACAAGTGGCTTCTCCAGGTCGAGGAAAAGACCCGTCCTACTGCCGCTAAACGAGCAAACTCGGTATAGAAATCATTGAAGTCCTAGGCAGCTTGTTGTTTCAGAGCGTAAAACTGGTTCTCGGCTTCTTCGGCTTCAAAATAGTTCCGAAAAACTGTGTCCAAGTAAACTAGCATTTCGTTGACAGAAAGCCAAGGTTCTAGGCTGTCTTCGTCATACCGAGGCGCTAAGTAACGTTGTGCTTCACCTGTAGTACAGCCGAACACGTAATCGATCCGCTCCTGTTCAGTAGGCCACCAGTCCGCATTTGCTCTAAGCTTTCCTCGTAATAAGGATTTCCAAGCAATGTACGTAAGCGAAGTGCCGTCGTCTAAAAAGTCTGGGTCTCGATGCTTCGGAGAAAGCTTTTTTGAGTATAGCCGAAACCTGTGCCGCTTATCAGGCTTAGACTTATAGTCGCTATCAGAAAATAAGCTGTCTGATAGTGACGCGTCCGGGTCATTTCCTCCGTTCCGAAGTGACCGAGAAGTTAAAGGTTTTTCCACTAAAGGAACTAAGTTGCTTGGTCCCGTAGCCACTAACCGTTCTAGCAACACACGGAACTGGCTGTCTGAAAGTTGAACAGGGGTCCCTAAAGCATCAGCCACCTGCTGATTCAATTAATTGCGTATGTCTCCTTCAGGTTCCTTGCTAGCTGACGAACGACTCGTTTCCTCAGAGGCAGCAGCTGACGACTGTGTCTGACTCGTTGCTTCAGGGGTAGTACGGTCGCCTAGTTGAACCAAAGGAGTACCTTCTGTCGAAGGGGGTCTGGAAAGCGTTCCTTGTCCTTTTCCGACGAGCTTCTTTTTTGTAGTTGTCGTAGGCATATTGTCGTAAGGTTGAATTCAAAAGTAAAAAGAAGTAGTAGTAATAGCTCAACTCGACTAATTAAGAAAAGCAGGCTCAACCAGTATATGCTGAGAGCTAGAGTTGGTGTATACAGGCTTTGACTCTGGCCTATATCTTCACAGACCTCGTCTGTGGCGTTGTGGAATAGTCGTCACGGTTCTGATTCAATACAAAAGAAAGGGATATTGTTAAGCTCCGTCCCCGGAAGGTTTGTCGAGTTTGTTCTAATGTAACAACTCAAGCCGAACAGGGATCTCGATCCGTGGATCTAGATAGAAGGACTCAGAGGTGTGAACAACTATCAATTGTTATAACTAAGAGAACAAACTACAGGCAGAAGAAAGTAAGGAGAGCAGTGCTTTATATACAGGAAGCTGGCCAGGGGCCAGTGTAAGCGAGCCCTGTAGCGTTGGTTGCCAAGCTCTGAGGTGCCGAGCCCTGTGGTAACAGGGGCCAAGCTTTACCGAGCTCTGCAGTGCTTGGCGCCAAGCTCGAGATAGGGCCAGGGCCGTGACATCAGTCAGCTTCTACTATCGAAGAGTGTGAAATTGACAAAAACCGCAGTTCTAATATGTATAATCACCAAGTTAACCCAAATCCACAGTTTGTACACCGCGATAGTAAAAGTAATAAAATGTGGTTGTGTATATATTGCAAAAAGGCGTACAAAGTGACGGGCGGAACCAAAATCATTCGATCACACCTTTTGACCGCGCACAACGTTCGCAGCGATTCTGAACGCCAAACAAAGCTGAAAAAAGTTCGAGGAGCTATTAAGAATGCGATAGAAAAAGTAGCTAATTCAGGTAACGTTAATTGTGGTTGTAATTAATTGATTTCTAAAAGTGTTGCTGTTGTCAATTAATGTAGTGAAGTAAAGCTTTAGCTATTAAAACCGCGCTAGTCCGTTTTAGTCACCAACAACACTACTCACCCTTCTATACTTTTCTACAATTATTTGTATGTGCTTTGCTAATCAGTTACTTTAATACAGAAAGCCACAAACGTTGTCGAATTGTCGCAGACTCCGAATTCTTTTCCAATAAAAGCACAATTGATCTTTGTGTTTTGGAGTTATTAATTGTTAAGTGGGTGGCTACTGTATCGATCCTTTTCAAGTCAATCGAATACAACAAGTTTCGGGCCATTTTACAATACCTCAACCACGACGTTACGGCCTGGCTTCCGGCTGCTGGCTATACTGTAAGAAAATGGGTTGATCGTACTGTGGATAATGAAAGCGAAGTTCAATTAAAAAGAATTGCTCGTTGTTAATCGAAGATTCATATTACAGCTGACGCGTGGTCTTCACTTAACGGCATACCTACTTTGGTCATTATTTGCTACGGTATTTTTGACGACAAATACGACCGCATTCTTCTGAGTTTGGATAAGATAATTGGTGCTTATACAGGCCAAAATTTTGCTCAACACGTTATTTATTAATTAGAGTCATAGAGTGTATTTAAAAGTTTTCATGGGCTAGGTTTTGTAGTTACTGACAACGTTTCCTCGATAGATACTATAATGCGCGAAATGAGCGACAGTAAGAGTTTTATAACGCTGCATCTTTTCTGCAAAAATCATAAGCTTTCTTACTAACTTTTGCAGTTATTCAAGAGAAATATAGCAAAGATTAGGACTTTGATACTCATCGAATTCGCTGCCAAGGTCACGTTATTAATCTGGCCAGTAAAGCTTTTCTTCAAACCGTTTTTAGCGATTCTATCGACGAGATACTCGCTTTTGCAAAAGATGCCTGTTGGGATATTCTCAAAAAGAAGAACTACAGGAATGGAGAAATATAGGCTTATTGGAAAGGCTCATAATAACGCTAATTTAATATTTCGTTCGCTTGAACGCTTTCAGCAATTCAGAGCAATATCTAAAGGGTGGGTGATTTGCCGTGATAACGTTACAAGGTAAGTATTTGCTTTACAGTTGTTTTTGTACTATTGCTACGAACTTTATTAACTAGCTTTATTTTTGTTTAGGTGGCACTCTTTTTTAAGAACGATCAAATCGATTTTATCGTTTTGTATTCGTGATGCTTTGCCCAAGTTTTACAAAAAGCACTCTGGCGCAATTTCTTTTCCTGACCGAATTACCAGCGATGATTACGCTGAATTAAAGCGTATTGTAGAGTTCTTTCAGCCTTTCGAAGACGCTACTCTATTTACGGAGTCACATAAAAGTACTATCGAAAAATGGTTACCGAATTTAGAGTTCGTGATAAAGTGTTTTGAGAAAGGCAAAAAACGCTATAAAGATAACGCTTTTCTCTTCGCATCGATCAACTCTGGCTAGGAAAAGCTTAATAAGTATTACACTTTTACGGATGAATCTCCAGCTTACGCTTTTGGTGTTGTATTAGATCTTACTCAAAAGTGGGCTTATTTTGAAGAAGCTTGGGCTCACTAGCCGGAATGGTTGGTTTCTATAAAAGACAGGATAAAGGAATATTGAAGAGTGGAATACAAGGATAAAAGTAAGTATTTAACAATTCCGACATAAAATTGCTATTAATCAATAATCAATAGCTCTTTGCGCTAGGTCTACAACCTTTAGCTTACCTGACGTCGAGGAACTTTCTCAAAACGCGTTTGTAGCTCATTTACAAAAGCGTCGTCGATCAGGATATCGAGCTCAGGATGACGAGCTACAGAATTACTTTTCTTTTCTTATCTACCAAGTAGCTTATGGAGATAGCTTTGACCTTCGATCTTAGTGGTTAGCTCACCGAACTCAATGGCCAAATCTATTACAAATGGCTTTTGATATTCTAGGAATACTTGCAATGTCGACTGACGCTGAAAGAGCGTTCTCCAGCGCAAAATTAACTATTACGGATCGACGTAATCGCCTCAATATAAAAACTGTAGCTTTTTTAGAACAGCTCAAACAGTGGATAGGTGGTGATAGCGTTATTTACGAAGAGCTCACGGAGGATCAAGGAGTAGTAGTAAAGCAAATCTAGGTGAGTTCTCGAGATAGTTTATTACGTATTACTAATTGGAAATAGCTTCATTTAGGGTCAATATCATAGTATACCATAGTATAGTATGATATAATATAAGATTGCAGATTTTGCCGTGATGCGTATGGCTATTTGAAATCTCATATTGCGTGGGGTATAGTATTCGATTTTTGGGGTCAATATATCGTGATAATACTAGTTCCTTCACTGTGCTATCTATCGCCGCTTCCGCTGTCCCCCCTGTTTAATCGCCATTAATAAAGTCTTTTCAAAATTCGGAGCACTTGAGGAAAGGTCCTATCACGAAATAATATAGCTCCAGATTTTAAAGACACCCAGAGAGAAAAAGAATACAGTCCGGGAGTTACGCCGGTGCCATGAGAGGGTCCACATGTTTCAGTGCTTAGTAATGCACATTAGCCAAGATAAAATTTACTATGTTCACGCCCGGGCTCGCTATATTTTACTTAGCAACGATTCTCAGGCCTAGTCACGAGTCCGGCCGAGTGGGGAAGGACGGGTTCCTATAGCGTGTCAAGAGGCCCTCCTTATAGCGGCGTCTGCGCTATGCTATATAAGGGCTAGCATGATTTACGCCAAGCAAGCTTTGCGTGCTCGATTCTGGACCAGAGATTAACGAAGACATTTAATCTGTTATTTGCATGGACATGTGTATAGTGGAGTCGTGAAAAAAAAAGTCTTTGCAATTATGGACCATTCCACATTCTGCCAGTTTCCCAGCTTGCGGAATGTTTCCGCTTGAGAGACTTTGACTCTGGCGCTCTAATCTCCGTAGATTCATCTTCGCAAACTTCCGATTTGTCCGGCACAAATTGCAACTCCCGAAGCCGACGCCTAATTTTGCTACACATTTCCGAAGAAAGTCTTTGGATGGTTATGAATCCAGACAGTGCTCTATTATATAATGCTTTCGCTCTATCTTTCTGAAAAGTCCGTTTAAAAAGCTCTCCGAGATTGAACATTGTATTAAGCGCTAGTATGTGTGACGATATATTTTCCGGATCAAATGCTGTTTCGTATCTTTGTAGCGCCCGAGTGTACATTTTTCCCGTTTCGACCAATTTGCTTTGGTCAAAGTAAAGGTTGCTCAGGTTGTTAATAGTATTAAGTGTCGATACGTGCTTCGGCCTAAGCAACTTCTTTTTGCTTTGCAGCGCCCGAGTGTACATCGCCTCTGCTTCAGCCAGCTTGCTTTGCTCAGCGTAAAGTGCACTTAAGTTGTTGACCGTATCGAGTATCGATATGTGCTTCAGTCCACGAGCCTTCTTGTACTTTTCTAGTGCTTTAGCATACATGTGTTCTGCTTCGATCAGCTTGCCTTGATCTACATAAAAAAGGCCGAGGTTATTGACTATGTCGAGTGTCGATATATACTTCGGTTTAAGTGCTTTTTCCTTGCCTTGCAACGCCCGAATATACATTTTCTCCGTTTCAGCTAGCTTGTTTTGCTCGGCGTAAAGTGCACTTAAGTTGTTGACCGTATCGAGTGTCGATAAGTGGTCTAGTCCAAGTGCCTTTTTTTTGCTTCGTAGCGCTAAAATATACATTTTCTCTGCTTCGGTCAGCTTGCTTTGATCGGCATAGAGCAGGCCCAAGTTATTAACCGTATCGAGCGTGGATGTGTATTTCGGTCTAAGTGCTTTTTCTTTCTTTTTCAGTGCCCGAGTATATATAGCTTTTGCATCGGCCAGCTTGCTTTGGTCGCGGTAGAAGTTGCCGAGGTTGTTGACTGTCGCGAGTGTCGATGTGTAGTTCGGTTTAACGGTTTTTTTATATTTTTCTAAAGCCCGAAAGTACATCGCCTCAGCACTAGCTAGCTTGTTCTAGTCGGCGTAGAGAAAACCCAGATTGTTGGTAGTATCAAGTGTCGATATGTGTTTAGGCTTAAACGTTTTATTAAATCTTTTCAACGCTTAAGCGTATATAGCCTCCGCTTTGATTTGTTTACTTTGATTAGTATAAAGAAAACTAAAGTTATTTACTGTATTAAAAGTAAATGTGTGATTTGGTCCAAGCTGGTTCTTCTTTTTTTGTAGCGCCCGAGTGTACATTTTTTCTGCTTTTGATAGCTTACTTTAACTGGCATAAAGTAAGCCTAAGTTGTTGAATGTCTGTAGTATCGATATGTGATTCTGTGTTGCTGCACTTTCGTATTCCTGTAGAGCCCGAAAGTACATTGCTTCCGCATTAGCTAGCTTTTCTTGGTCCGCGCAAAAAAGGCTCAAATTATGTAAAGCCTATTTTATACTTTCAACGTTGACTTTACTTTTTGCGAGTAAATATTTATATTTCGTTACATGCGAAAGCAGTCGCCGCTGTAAAAGCCACTAGTTTTTATTATCCGTGCTAGTAACTTCTGATGCTATGCAATTTAATGCTAATTGTGCGAGATTCTTGTCCCAGTTTTTGTTCAAAACAAATGCTGTTTAGGAATAGACACAACTATACATGCTATACTCTGCTAATTTATACCGCTGATTGAAAGATATATTTACATAGACTAAACTGTAAATACACAGCAGTTTCATAGCAGTTTGAAAGCTTGTTTTATTTTTAATAAGCTTTTTGATCCATTTATTGCTTACGGAATTTCTGTGTCGAAGTAAGCTAAACTATATATCCTGTTTATCGAAATATGCTTACAGCTTAAGCAGCTTAACTAACGCTGTATTCTGCTGTTTAATCCGGTCGAATGTGATTTGCTACGTTGTATATAGTAAGCGGTCCTTATAAGAACTCAATTGTAGAGTACTCATTTGAAGCTTTAGCCAAAAGTTTTTATAAAGCTAAAAATAATCCGAAAAGCTTGTCGTTACGTGTTTAAGATATGTTTTTGCCGTGGACAGAACAAAAAGCAGGCCGTTTAATTCTTTAATAAGTGCTATAGCATCGGAGTCTGCTTTATTAGTTTTGTCGAAGTTGTTATTATCAAATTATACTGACATACTTTTTCAATGCTTTTACGTTTCGACATGTTGAACAAAATCTTAAAACTTTCTTCAACATCCGGCAATTTTTGAATATAGATTCGTTTACTTTGCCTAATTTGCGACAACCGCGTTGTAACAATGATCAATCCGTAGTCAGACTGAAGAAAGAATTAGCATATATCGACTGCCGAGCCGTTAAGATTGCTAAGTATTTTAAGGTTATCGAAATTGTCGTAAATCATCAGCTACTTTGTGTTTTTTGAGAAGTCAAGCCAAGCTTTGACTGTATTAACAACTTGATTAAGGTTTTCGTCTAGGTTTACACTTGCTAGCACATTAGTTAAGAGATAATGTTTCAGCACTTGCTGAGCGACGTCCCGAAAGCCTAGCTTAAAAGAGTTCTAGTTATTCGCGTTTAACTAGAAAATTGCCGTGTACTTTTCTTTATGTCGTTTAGTATATGTGATCGCAAGTTGAGTTTTTTTTATTTTCCTAAGACTATGTAAAACAACACAGAATCGACTACTGTAACCGTAAAAAAGATTATGCATCTTCGACAGCTCTATTTCTTTGGCAACAAAGTGTACAGCTCCAAAAAATGACGCAAAGTTGAGCCCGACAGCAAATTGTTCGAAATCGACATTTGCGCTAGTTAATCCTATTACTTCAGTTAGCACATTTATACAAACGACTTACTTTTGTACAACCTGTAGATCTTTTTTTTCAGCCGCCTAAATGCCTGGTTTCTTTTTTCTTCGTAGTTTAGTACTATAGAAACATCAAAAATCCCGATTAAGCAGTAAACTTTATTTTCTTTAATCGTAGTAGTGCGGCGTTTTGCTCAGGACTTCCGCTTTTTGATGCTAAAATTCGACAATACATCGCCTCGAAAAGCATTATTCGCGATGCTAGTAATCTCGTATATTTTAGACTTAAGCGACAATTTGCTCCTAAGTAGCTTACTTTTCAAGCTAAAAAAATCAACCAGCTTTAGTGCGATAAGCTCTTGAAACGTCCAGCTTCGAGTAAACTATCGACTTTTCCTGAAAGCCTTTTTTTATGCTCTTTTGTCATCCGCTCCAGTGTCGAGTTTAGAGACATTTAAAAAGTAGACGTAGCAGCGCGCAGCGTTTTGATACCACCGAAACATAGAATTAATCGCTGCGCCAAGCTCGACCGCATTCTTTTTATCAATGCAACAAGTATCAACCCAGAAGTATTGCAGTCTATCGGCTGCAGCTTGCTTTGCGCAGAACTGTATTTTTCTTTACCCAGCCTTGTTTACAGTGTTATTCATGTTTACGCCAACTTAGATATCCTGAAAATGACTTCCTTTTTTCCCCAGGTATAAAAAAGTATTGCGTAAGCAAAGACATCGCTGATAGTAGGTTCGCGAAAAACAATCTCGCTGTTGTGTGTGCGTTGCAAAAAGCGTATAAAAGACATGCTAGAGGTTCGCGAGCGATTTTATAGCAAGCGCGACTCGTATCGCTCGTTCGGCATATTACGCAAGCACTGCGATTCAAGATCGACGAAATGTGAAGCAGCCGTCGAAAGACTAATAGTAAAAAGAATATGCCGTTGTAATCGTAAGCGCCGCCCACAAAGCTGCGTCGTGGCGCAATCTGGCCAGCCACTTGCATAGCGAAAGTAAGCAAAACGCAAAAAACGCTTTATTTCATTGGAAACTTTACACATTACAAACTGATTTTAAAGCAAGTTGTCCGTTGTTGTTAAAACGCCGGAGGCCATTTCAGATTTTATGCAGTTTCTCTAAAGTTGAAAAACGGCAAAATACTGTAGGTGCGGATTGAAGGAACGGGACGGTTATAAAGCGCAAGGCCACTTTTTGCTCTGCTTGAAAAAGTTTCGGAGGATGTCGTGAAGCGGATTTTTACAGCAAGATCTCGCGCAGCCACAAACGTCGCAGCTACATATTTAGCCCTTACAGATTTTGTTACAATTTTACCGAGATTACTATAGCTACACCGTCGCTGACTAGAATCCTTGATCGTTTGATTAAAGGAGGTATCAGCCCGTGTGGCGACGTTGTATAAGATAGCGCGCCACGGCCGCCACAAGACTGAAAATAACGTTTTAGCATTATAAAAAAAGTTAGATATCTATACTTAATCGTTTTATGAGTTTAAAAAGTGGAAAAAGCCTGATAGTGGCGTTGAAAGTCGAAAGGTCTATTATAGTGTCAAAAAAAGACGTCTGTAAATTCATGGGGGTGGCGACAACGCAGCGATAATTTTTGGAATTAATAGGTCAGGAGTGTTCGGGAGAAGTATATAATATAATTGAAATAGAAATAAATAGAAATTTTTATATATTCACAGATTTTTAGTCGCTTAAACTCGAAGTACCTACGTTTTGTCTCGTTATAGGGTGCGTCTCGGCACGCAGGGATAGACGTTAGATATGGATTTCCGAGTTTTATTATGATGCTAAAAAGTTATTCTCAGTGTTGTAGCGGCCAGAGCGCGCCATTTCATCGCTATCGCCACATAGGCTGATACCTCCTCTAATCAAGCGATCAAGGATCCTGGTCAGCGACGGTGTGGTTATAGTAATCTCGGTAAAATGATATGTGGCTGTTAAAGTGTCGCTTAGCTGGCTAATGACATTGCAGGTATTAGCAAGCATCTCGCCGTCAGGAGAACGTGAAATTCATCACGAGTCAATTAACCTAACTAATCTAAGGTAATCCCATAAAGATAGAACTCTATAGGACGAAGGAGATCTAAGGGCAATCTGGCTATTTGATATATGACAGGATCCCCCTGCTGTGACACATCGTAGAGCTAGCTTCAGCCGAATGCAGTATTTTTTAGAAAAAGCGGAGAACTAAGTGACAACATGATATTTATACTGGTTAATGACTTATGATCGAATCCCAAGCCTTTAAATCCTAACAACGATTCTATCATCCAGTGTTGAGATTTTTGCACCTTGGCGATATACTACGGGATTTTCGCCTCGCAGGGACGTCGATTAGCTGCCGTGTCACTGTATTTAGTCTCAGTGTCCGAAGCCAATTCTTCGCTGTGATTTACTCGGCCTGTAAGAAGGAACGCACCTGTCACCAGGAAGAGCCTTCTGCAACGGCTGCTGCATGCACTAAAGAGCTCTTGAGTTACCTAGATCCCACAGCCTCCATAGGAAATACCAGATCTGGATTTTTGGATTGTGTGAAGCATTTCGGAATCCCAGGATTCTAAAAACGTGAACATCAGAAACGCACGCCTGATCAACCTCTTCCACAGACCTTACTGTGCGGGAGACCATTTACGCGCTATAAACCTGGCTTAGCGATACGGGATAGTGCAATCTACTGCTGCCTGAGCATTCGCGGCGGAGCAACCTCGCCAGGCCCATCGTGAGGCTCTACTATTTCAAACCCATTTTACCTTTCTTTAGCAGCAAGCGCGATGTTCTTTGGACGACGAAAGCTCTGACCTTCACTTTGACTCATCCGGATGATTCGAATATTGCTCTTTGCACACGATATCTCCCGCTTTTCTCCCTTCTGCTTAGAAACTTATTCGTCAGTTTTACCTAATCTCTATTCCTCTCCAAAACTTACTAAGCTTTTCATTACCCAGGCTAGCCACATCCCTCTGAAACCCTACCAGCGCACTAGCATGTTCTTTACTCCAACTCCTCCCTTTGAAGCATACAAATGGCCGCATACACATATCGACCACTGGATTTCAACGGATCTTCCTTTAGGCTTCTCAAGCTTCTTCAAGGCAATCTCAGAGACGATATTCATTGCGAGATTATTTATGGATCGATCGAAGAGAGTATACCATATGATGCATTGTCATATAGATGGGGAAATAAGAGAAAAGCAGCTACGATTACGGTCGATGGAATCACAATGGGCGTCACCTTAAATGCATACAAGGCACTCCAACAAATACGCTCTAAAGATGGATCACGATATTTGTGGATTGATGCTATTTGTATTGATCAAGACAATACACAAGAGAAAGGGCATCAAGTTCAACAAATGGGTCGTATATACCAGAATGCTGAACAAGTTGTTATTTGGTTAGGGCAAGGCACTAAGGAGACCGACCTTATTATGGATTCTATGAAACCACTACACGAGCTTTTTGTTAAGAAGGAAGGTTCCTGGAGAGAATTAGCGCGGTTTTGGGTAAAGTCTTTCCCAGCCGGATGTTATGAGGGAATGAAGTTCTTATTAAGCCGCCGATGGTTTCGGAGAATTTGGATCTTACAAGAAGTTGCTAATGCCCGAGTTGCAACTGTCCTTTGTGGCAATAAGTCTATCTCAGCGTTAGTTTTCGTTCAAGTTCCGAGGTTACTAGGATTACGACCAGATCCTCATTGCCAAGCTGTTCTAGATATAATGCCAGGCCCTTTACGACAAACATCATGGTGGAAGGATAATCGCGACCTTTATACTCTGTTAAAGAAATTTGGGAATAGCGAGGCCACTGACAAGCGGGATATTGTTTACGCCTTGCTAGGTATATCATCCGATGCCTACAAAAAATTGCTTCCAGATTATGAGAAGCCATTACTCCATGTTATCAGTGATACGACTTCATTCTTATTATTTCGTACACACCTAGATGGTTTACTTTACAAATTTCTTGACTGGACATTACCGGAGTTCTTACAAAGTTTAGGTTCATTAAGCAGCACGGTTCTTATAAGTGCTTCAAAGGATGGGCAGGAGACAATAGTCAAGCGACTGCTTACAATGGATAAGGTCAATGTCGACTTGAAGGATGGGAGTGGTCGGACGCCGCTGTCGTGGGCTGCTGAGAGAGGGCACGTGGCCGTTGTCAAGCAACTGCTCAAGACGGGCCAGGTCGAGGTCGACTCAAAGGATGAGTCTGGTCGGACGCCGCTCTCATACGCTACTGAGAAGGGGCACGAGGCCATCGTCAAGTTGCTCGAGTTCCAGGCCGTGGTAGACTCGAAGGATGAGTCTGGTCGGACGCCGCTCTCCTACACTACTGAGAAGGGGTACGAGGCCATGGTCAAGCTACTGCTCGAGCTCCATGCCGTGGCCGACTCAAAGGATGAGTCTGGTCGGACGCCCCTCTCATATGCTGCTGAGAACGGGCACGAGGCCATAGTCAAGCCACTACTCGAGCTCTATACCGTGGCCGACTCGGAGGATGGGTCTGGTCGGACGCCGCTCTCATATGCTGCTGAGAACGGGCACGAAGGCGTTGTTAAGCTACTGCTCGAGCACCAATTCGTGGTCGACTCGGAGGATAAGTCTTGTCGGACGCCGCTCTCATATGCTGCTGAGAATGGGTACGAGGCCGTCGTTAAGCTACTGCTCGCGCACCAATCCGTGGTCGACTCAAAGGATAAGTCTTGGCGGACGCCGCTTTCATATGCTGCTGAGAACGGGCACGAAGCCGTCGTTAAGCTACTGCTCGCGCACCAATCTATAGTTGACTTAAAAGATGAATCGAAAGATCGGTTGTATAGTCGGATGTTTGGTCGGACGCCGCTGTTGTACAGTGCTAGACAAGAACGCAAAGCCGTGGTCGACTCGAAGGATAGGTCTGGTCGGACACCGCTTTCATATGCTGCTGAGAACGGGCACGAAACCGTTGTTAAGCTACTGCTCGAGCACCAATCCGTGGCCGACTCGGAGGATGGGTCTGGTCGGACGCCGCTTTTATATGCTGCTGAAAACGGGCACGAGGCCGTCGTTAAGCTACTGCTCGAGCACCAATCCGTAGTCGACTCAAAGGATAAGTCTTGGCGGACGCCGCTTTCATATGCTGCTGAGAACGGGCACGAGGCCGTCGTTAAGCTACTGCTTGCGCACCAATCTATAGTTGACTTAGAGGATGAATCGAAAGATCGGTTGTATAGTCGGATGTCTGGTCGGACACCGCTGTTGTACAGTGCTAGACAGGAACGCATAGCAGTAGTCAACTTGAAGGATATGCCTGGTCGGACACCGCTTTCATATGCTGCTAAGAACGGGCACGAGGCCGTCGTTAAGCTACTGCTCGAGCACCAATCCGTGGCCGACTCGGAGGATGGGTCTGGTCGGACGCCGCTCTTATATGCTGCTGAAAACGGGCACGAGGCTGTCGTTAAGCTACTGCTCGAGCACCAATCCGTAGTCGACTCAAAGGATAGGTCTTGGCGGACACCGCTTTCATATGCTGCTGAGAACGGGCACGAGGCCGTCGTTAAGCTACTGCTCGCGCACCAATCCATAGTTGACTTAAAGGATGAATCGAAAGATCGGTTGTATAGTCGGATGTCTGGTCGGACACCACTCTTATACGCTGCTAAAAATAGGCACGAGGCTATAGTCAAGCCACTACTCGAGCTCTATGCCGTGGCCGACTCGGAGGATGAGTCTGGTCGGACGCCGCTCTCATATGCTGCTGAGAACGGGCACGAAGGCGTCGTTAAGCTACTGCTCAAGCACCAATCCGTGGTCGGCTCAAAAAATAGGTCTTGGCGGACGCCGCTCTCATATGCTGCTGAGAACGGGCACGAGGCCGTCGTTAAGCTACTGCTCGCACACCAATCCATAGTTGACTTAGAGGATGAATCGAAAGATCGGTTGTATAGTTGGATGTCTGGTCGGACGCCGCTCTCATATGCTGCTGAGAACGGGCACGAGGCCGTCGTTAAGCTACTGCTCGAGCACCAATCCGTGGCCGACTCGGAGGATGGGTCTGGTCGGACGCCGCTCTCATATGCTGCTGAAAACGGGCACGAGGCCGTCGTTAAGCTACTGCTCGCGCACCAATCCGTGGTCGACTCAAGAGATAAGTCTTGGCGAACGCCGCTTTTATATGCTGCTAAGAATAGGCACGAGGCCGTCGTTAAGCTACTGCTCGCGCACCAATTTATAGTTGACTTAAAAAATGAATCGAAAGATCGGTTGTATAGTCGAATGTTTGGTCGGACGCCGCTGTTGTACAGTGCTAGACAGAAACGCAAAGCCGTGGTCGACTCGAAGGATAAGTCTGGTCGGACACCGCTTTTATATACTGCTGAAAACGGGCACGAGGCCGTTGTTAAGCTACTGCTCGAGCACCAATCCGTGGCCGACTCGGAGGATGGGTCTGGTCGGACGCCGCTCTCATATGCTGCTGAAAACGGGCACGAGGCCGTCGTTAAGCTACTGCTCGCGCACCAATCCGTGGTCGACTCAAAGGATAGGTCTTGGCGGACACCGCTCTCATATGCTGCTGAGAATGGGCACGAGGCCGTCGTTAAGCTGCTCGAGCACCAATCCATGGTTGACTCGGAGGATGACTTGGAGGATGTATTGAAAGACTGGTTGTATAGTCGGACGTAAGGTCGGACGTCGCTCTCGTACGCTGCTGAGAATGGGCACAAGGCCGTTGTCAAGCAGCTGCTCGAGACTGGCAAAGTCGAGGCCGACTCGGAAGATAAAGTCGGTTAGGCGCTGCTATGGTGGGCTATTCGAAACGGGCACGAGGCCGTTGTCAAGCTGCTCATTAAGAAAGGCGCAGAAGTGGGGATAGAAAACAGGCGTGGATGGATTGCCTTGTAAGTAGCTGCATTCAATAAACATGGTAGAGTAAAACAGGTCATGGTGATGAATGGGTATGACGGTACAAGGGCACGAACGAGATCGACTGCGGCTTTGGCAAAATGGTTGTTTGCAAAGAAAGAAAGAGATTCGCAAGGAAAGTATGTTCACAAAGTATGAAAGTCATGTGGTCGTTCTCTCGTAATGGGTCATTTGAGCCAGAGGACTTTTATAGGCTTTAACAGCTGTCGTTGGTAACGTCTATCCCTGCGTCCCGAGACGCAGTTGGATCCCAGATCACGGGTAGCTGCCTGCTAGACAGCCACAGTCTCTTGTCTATATAAACATACCTAAGTTAAATCACAAAACTGGAGTTAATGAGAAATATGAGAGGGTTTAGGCACGCCGCGCTAGGACTTGACTAGCTTTGTCGGTCGATATTATTCTGCCGTTGTGATGGCACTGTATGTAGAAGGAGACGAGAGACGGCGCTCCAAGCACCAGCGTGCTGCCACCTGCCGATAGAATGAAAGCTGCTCTTACGCCACGCACGTGATTAGGCCTGGGAGAATCGTGGCTAAGTAAATAAAATATAGCGATCCCTGGCGTGAATATAGTATATTGTAACTAGGCTAGTGCGGATTACTAAGCAGTGAAATATGTAGTCCTTCTCATTGCACCGGCGTAACTCCCGGACTATATTATTTTCCTCTCTAATTGTCTTTAAAATTTAGAACTATATTCTTTCATCATAGGACCTTTACCTAAGTGCTCCGAATTTTGAAAAGACTTTAATAGTCGTGATTAAGCAGGGGGAAAAAGCAAAAGCGGCGATTAGTAGCGTGATTAAAACGATCGACGGCGTAGTTAACTATAGTCTTTTCTCTATTGCTAAGTGGTCTCCTTAAAGGGAAATAGTCAAAGAAAATAAAATGTAAGTAACAACTTCATAAACTTTCTGAGAAAAAGTTTATGATTCTAAAACTATAGATTCGTCTCGTGACAGGGTGCGTCTCGCTACACAGGGACAGACGTTAGTTCTCGACATTATGGCAAAAGATACATCTAAGTTAATAATCTTTCCTAAAACGGCAATAGAGAAAATGCTTCTAGGCTATTAAAAAAATTTCAAGTTATTATTCCGCCAAAAAGCCTCATTTTCCTTTACTATATCAAGCCGGCAGATGTTTACTAAAAGCAAAAGTATAAGTCGGCTATTTAAAATAATGAAGTGCTAATCAGTGTGTCTAAAAAAAACTCAACAACTCAATTTATATTGAATTATTTT